>OMPJ01044354.1:0-32470 GCA_900312935.1 Carapus acus
TTTGATTTACGAATGAAGAGCGTTTTTCGCAATGAAGTTTTCTGTCACCTTGTAGTGTCTAATTTGATTTAATTGGTTATAAGTGCCTTGATACAATCCAAGAATAAGAATCCTTTATTGCATATGGAGCGCCGATATCCGATATGCCGATATTGTCCAACTGTCAATTTACCGATACCGATAGCAGCCGATACCGATATGTGCGCCGGTAAACACTTCAGGAGCGCATAGGCACTATTTCAGTGTAACGCAAGCATTATTGTATTCTTATCGGTTTTTATTTTATCGGTTTTAAAGCCAAAAAATCTGATACCGATATTACATTTTTATGCTAATATCGGGTCGATAATATCGGGCCGATATTTTCGGATATCTCTAATTCAGACGTTATCACATCAGTTGTCAGCAAAAATTGATCATGTCCCACTGGCAAAACCGCTTTTGATTTTCCAGATTTTTCTTTTCCTGAAATCGTTCCTCAAAGAGAAAGGGGTGCATAAACTTGACAACTACCCACCTACTGTAGCTTTTTGCTGAATTCCTGCTGAGACACCAGCTCCCACAGAGAGCCCACTGCAAATGTACAGTGATTCATGAAACATTTCTTTCTTTCTCTCCTCAACATCATTTCTCATCTCATTGCTGTAGATAATGGTTCGTTTTTTTCGCAGACACAATAGCCATCGACCATTGTTCTGTTTAATTAAGCATTCATTCACTCCTACGCCCTGAAACTGTCACGAAACAAAAGGTCTCAATCGGCATGCATGGCTGCCAGCACCGTGAGAAGAAGCAGTGTGATACCAAACAAAAGTGCTATTTTTACCCCGTAACTAGGACCTGATTATCTCTGTGCCAGAATCTTTCACATGACTTCATGAATGAGCAATATTCTCATTTAAGATCATCCAGTTCTATTTTGGAGATACCTAGAATTAATTCTCTAGAATTTATTCATTAGGAAATATCTATTTTGATGGGTCCCTTCAATGTCAGCCCCGTTCTGTGAAACCCCATCTTACCAGTTACAGAATGTGGCTAGAGCTCCTGCTGGCATTTACGACGAGGGCGAGGAGCCTACCCACTGAGAGGCAGGATAGGGATCAAATCGGTGAGAGCGGGGAGTAGTGAAGGGAGGAAAAATGTGTCAGTTGGCATTCTGAAAGCAGCACAGATGTAGGCTTGTGAATTATGTTTGTAAAGGTAAGCAAGCATGTGATTTAGCAAAGCACAGAATGGACAGTTACGGATTTAAGCTGGTAAAGCAGCAGACAGACCTGGTAGAAGTTTATGAATGGAAGATGAAGTCATGTCCTCAATAGGGATGTCCGATATTGGCTTTTTTGCCGATATCCGATATGCCGATATTGTCCAACTGTCAATTTACCGATACCGATACCAGTCGATACCGATATGTGCGCCGGTAAACGCTTCAGGAGCGCATAGGGACTATTTCGGTGTAACGAAAGCATTATTTTATTTTTATCAGTTTTTATGTTATCGGTTTTAAAGCAAAAAATCCGATACCGATATTACATTTTTATGCTAATATCGGGTGGGCCGATATTATTGGACATCTCTAGTCCTCAACATCGGGGATTGCTTTGGATGCAGCAACAGTTAAAGCAGTGTTGAGGCTGAAAACCCCAGTAGAAGTATGGAGCTGAAAGAACAAATGTACAACGTCCCAACATGTTGTGAAAATAAAGGATTGTTTTGGAAATGTTCACCCTTTCATTGGTAAATCTTGTCAACAATGTAAAGCATCTGTTTCAGAAGACATTGTTCAAAATCTCTGAATCAAATTATTTGAAAATAGATAGGGCAAGTAAGGGGCAAACATTTTGGGCAGCAAAGTGACCTTTAATGGAGGTCCAGATCCTTTGACATCAGTTTATTTGCACATATTTATTACTACAGTGGCATGACAGGTGTGCATGAGCGTGACCGTGCCACAATTTCACGGCAGTTCCGCATATTTTCAGCTGTGCGCTAAATGTCGGAGGCCAGTCTCTGCGCTGAGCTGAGACTCGGTAGTGATAAATGACATCACAGCAGGTAGACAAACGGGACACACAAGATGGAAAAAGAAGTCTAACTTGCATTTTCCCGCTGCACTCTCTCGGTCCTGTGAGCTGGTCATACTTCAGCTGGAGGTCAGAGTAAGAGCAGGCTGCAACACTGACACAATGTGACAGGTTCCCAGGCATTCGGTGACGCCACCAGAGCTCCCCCAACCACCGCCGGCCCCGTGCCGGCTCAGACCAGGCCTTGTCTATGACCCCTGCCTAGATCATTGGGAGAGCGGAGGGGGTGTTAACCAATCTACGTTGAAGCAGATGGATTGTCCAGGCCTCACTGGACATTCAGGGGGACCTCTACCAGTCTCATATGTAAATGCAGAATAAATGAACACATAAGAATTCCTCATGACCAAAATCAGAGTAGAGTTTTAGTCATCAACATCAGATGCAAACGAACTGACCAAGATTCTTCAAGTTTTTTTACTTCAAATTCAGATTCCTATGTGTTCCCCATGCCACTTTGGTATTTCTTTGTTTTGGTATGGTATGTATTGGACCACCAAAGCCAAAAAAAAAAGAAAAACTTCCTTGGAGCCCTTCACCTCTGCTCTTCAGAAGATACATAAAGATTTCATATAAGCTGAATATTTTAGAGTGGTTTGATGTTTCCAGAGTGACATACAAGCTTCATCCATCTCTGCAATCAGATGTGTTGACGTTTACTGAAGCATGCATATGCCACCTCTGCCATGTCAGTTTTATTTGTATGCCCATTTTCACAAACTCCACTCTTGCCCCAAAGGGCGTAGCACTATTTTGCTATCACACTTGATGGGAGACGGTCCTCATGAAAACCTGAAGTGGACAGACGTTGGACACGAGGATCTTACTCTGCAGATGGACATAAAATCCTTCAACAAATGCCATGCGCTCAACTGAAATGCATATCATGAAATAATACACCATCAGTAATTTTTGCAGGATATTATAGAATGATCAGTTAGTTGTCACTGCATCTTAGGGTTTTTTCGAACTTCTAATTTATGCAGGGTGGAGGCCATATGAGTTTCCAAGCATTTACATTTTTATTTGTTAATTATGATTTTTTCTCAATTGTTGTCCATTACATTAATGTCACATCTATTTTGTAAGTGAGGTTACCGTAATTTTTGAGCACTCAGACTTTAGAGAGCTTCTCTTACCTCATATTATTGTAGGAATTCTTCCTTTGTCTTGCCGTTTAAAACAGTAACATTTATAGTTTTCACCACAATGCAGTGCGAAGGGCTAAAAGTAGACACTTAGTGAGGATGAAAGGAGTCGGCCACTCAGGAGGAACGTATAGTTGAGGGTTAATGAGAGTCTTGGCACTGCTGGATAACCACAGCTGTGACAACACAACCTGGGGTCGTTGACCCTGCCAGCTTAGCCTTCTTCCTCACGGAAAGTGAGGACTTGGAAAAAGGTTTGTTCAGTAAATTTCCCTCGACAGCCCGCAAAAACAGGTGGGCTGACGTCTGGTCGTGGTCATCGCAATGGGTGGTGGGTGCGTTAGAGGGGCGCGAATGCAAATGCAGTTACTATGGAAATGGTACGATTGCTATGGGAACTGGAGGAGCAGAGCACACTTAAGCCTTTCTGCCATGAAAAAAAGCACATGGCAATGTGTGACAACGCTCTTGTGAATTTATTTTGTGGGCCCTTACATCCCCGCTGGCATCATCAGGCTTTAAACAATTTGAAATTAGCTGTCGATCGTTAAGAACGTGCACAAGTGGTCCAATCACAGATTTTATGTTCATAGTGGTCTCCTGCCCACATGTCATGTTTGACCTTTGATATTGGACAGGTTTCCTTTCCTCTACTTCACATCGGCACACACTGGTTTGTATTATATTGTATTGTCATTTCCTGTATTTTTTTCATCCTCTGAATTTTGGATTAATCGATATGGTTTAAGGAAAGAGACCAGTCCTAAATCAAACCGAAATGATGTACTGCTGATCTGTCTCATGGTGTCACATAGGAACACCAGATCGTCCAAAGATTTGTCCCCTTCTTTTTCCACTAATTTTCGAGAACATGGTCACACCAGACAATTCCGACCCAAAGTTTGAAGCTCGCACATACTCCCGGCATGTTACGACAACAAATGTATCAATCAAGTGTGCAGCACCAAAATCTGTGACCTAGTTTGGCCGAGCGAATAAACATTTGCACTCGGTAGAAGACATGTTGTGATGTGTGTTCTCAGCAGCAGGGACACTTCACTGAAACGCCAAAGGACGCTCGGGAATCCTTTAGTAGAGCAGCAGCCTTTTAAATGGACGTCAGTATGCTTGCGTGAGGGATTTTTCAGTCCTGGGCTCCCAATTTTGTCGACGTTTAATGGGTAACTGTTTCATTTTAACATTATGGCTTTTATAAATCCCTTAGGAGACAAATTTCAGCTCTGCATTTCTCACATCGACCGTTGAGCCCCCACCGCGGCTGTGAGGCACTCTCAACTCCAAGGGGACTCAAACCCACAACCTTTAAATCACCTCAATTTAGCCGATATCTCCAATGCACCATTGATTGCCTCATGCACCCCTGAAGTACAGCAGTCTTGACGCCCAGACACTAAAAAAGGTGTAGGGTTTAGTGTGTTTCACAGGAAAAGTACATCTAATCATTAAACTATACATATCTAATACTTAGACTGAACAAGGTATAATGCATTGTTTGGAATGCTTGTTCTCATTAAGACATAAGTAGCAAGATAATTATCATTCATGCTATCTGTAATACATCAAATAATGAGGAGAAGCGCAGACACTCAAGCACTTATTGATTTGAAATTGTTTTTGTTCACCATTGATATGCTATGAGTAAATACAACACTTACTGCATGAGTAGTATCATACAGTATCTGTCACGACTCATTACATTTGCTTTATTACAGTGGGTGCACTTCTTTGTGCTTTCCTGTCAGCCCATATTGGGTGAGATGCTCCTTTATTGATCCCAAGAAGAAGAAATTCACAATTGACATAAGCAGCTGAGCTATGACGCACCCAACATGTCCCCAAGGTGCTGAGTTGCAGCCCACAAGCTTTGAATCAATGACAACTAGAAGCGTACCCACTACGCCAAGAAGCTGCCAAACATTCTTAATGTGACCAGATTGTGTACGGGCACCTGAATCATGGACAACGACAACCCAAAGCAGGGTAAAGTTAGTAGATAGCTGAGAGGTGACGAAGAGATTTGATTTTAGGAGTCGTCACACTCTTAAGCGCTGACTGTAGTGGGACTTGACTCTGGTAGATCATCTTTATACTAGTATGTTTATGTGTTTGACTCCATCCTGTGAATCTCTGGATATGTTTTCTGGGAAATGACATTTGCACGTTAACTTGAGTTGGAGAAATTCTCACCACCATCAGGCTGCAATCTGATCTGCCAGGCAGAGTGCAACGTGGACTTGGTCGAACTTATCAGCCGTGCTTCTAAATAAAAGCTGCACCTTATGAGATACTGAGCCGACACCTTGATCGCGGGGAGTGATAGCCGACTCAAAAAAAAAAAAGCTATTCGATATTTGACAGAGAGGCGACGAAGGACAGACCCAACTGCTGACATCACACCAGCCCCATTCGCAGTTGAGCCGGGGAGTATGTACCCGAGCTGTCTAAGTGCAACTTCTGTCATCGGGTGACATTATCCAGATTATGTATCCAGACACTGAGATGGCATTTTATTAGAGGGCGTGAAAGGTTATAGTAAATAAAAAGCTTCTTCGTAACCACAGAGTTATGCCCCTATTAGGAAGCGTGTGGGAACAGGATAATCACTATTCAGAGGTAGGGAAGGGGTCAGGATATTTCTTTTGCACTCTTGAACCTTGGGTACTTTTCTGTGATAAAGCTGAAAAAGCACGGTTGAAGCAGTATCAATCACTTCATTTATTCGATTGATGTGTGCGAAAGGAGTGGTGGATGCTGTTGAAACAAAAACGTCAATGACTCGTCGTGTTTTCGCACTGTCCAAGTCCCCAACTCGCTGTTTCACAGCAGACAATAACAATCACACTCCCCGGCAGCCATGTTACCTTGCCTCGTCGCTCTGCTTCCTGTTAAGTCACTGCAAAGCGAACACAGTGCTGGATAAACACCTTCATTTTCAAAACAGCTAGTGGTTGATGGCTATGAAAATTTAAGAGCACAATGCTTTGATGTGTATAGTTTTTTTAAAAAGAGGAGCTGCAAATCAAAGCTTTCGGGGGCATGGGAATAACCTACACAGTCACGAGGGAAGAGATGTACCTCTGGGGATATCACTCAGCTTCCTAATTGAACATTTCTTTTTATGAGAGTGCATGTCACCTCTCTGGATACTCCGAGCCGTGGGCCTCTCAGGAGACAGAAAGCTGTGAATTCATTACACAGTGCCGGCATCGAGAACCACCCTGATCCTCTCCGTGCCTGTTATAATATCCTGTGATGTCAAACCTTAAAGGGGTTTATCAGGGCGCTACACCCAGATTACAGAGAAAAACCTGCGTTCCATTGTGTGTGGGTAGGCAGAGGGGGCAGAAGTTTGGTGCATATGTAGGTCAGTGAGCAATGGCGTGATTTGAACGGAGAACAAGCAACATCAAGTATGCCGACACACCTGGGCACACGAGAAATTCCACAATGTGAGCGTACAGAGGGAAAACACTGAATCGTCAGCTGTCAGTGTTCGGAGTCTCACCTCACAAGGGCATGGTGACATCTGACTGGCATTCAAATGGATAAAACCAAGGGCGATGAGTAAGACATGAGGAGAGGAGGATGTGTCAGACGCACTCGGGGAGAAATGGGAAACACTCCTCTCATAACACACCGTCAGCATTTCCCCCCCTCTGAGCGCCTGGGTCCAGCTGTTTGCGGCCGTGAGAATACCCAGAAGGAAACAGTTGTCAAAACGGACGGCTTGGATATTTAGGAGACGACTGTCTTGACTCTTGAAATGTTTTCAAAGAAGAAATTATTCTGGAGGCAATGGACAAAACAACACAGCAAATAATAATAATAATAATAATAATGATAACGATAATAATAATAACAAAAATTTCATCCTCACATTCAAAATCTAATAATATCCTCATATTCATAATATTACGTGGAGCGGCACCACCCCCACTCAAATAGTTTATCCAGCCTGCCTCAGAACATTAGGAACGAACAACCACGTCCTAAACCTTCAACTTACTGAAGAAGTCATTATCCAAAAGCTAGCTTAAGATGTGCGCAAGGCACCTTGATGTATGTTTGTATGTTTTAATGTTCCTATAGTATTTTCTACCCCTCAAGCGCTTAACAATTTTAAGATGTTTAACAAAATAACCGCTGTGGGGTAAAAATGATAAAAGAAAAATAGTTAGACCCCCAACCTGCCCCTAACTAAGGACTACGGATGGAAAATAGCACTCCTGCTACATCCAATGTAACCATCATGTTGTTGATGTTGTTCATGAAATGGTAGTGATTTATGCTATTACATGTTGTCCTTTTAAATAAACTCAGTCATTCATTCATTTATTATTATTATTATTATTATTATTATTATTATTGTTATTATTATTATTATTATTTATAATAATAATAATAATAATAATTATAATAATAATTATTATTATTATTATTATTATTATTAATAATAATAATAATAATAATAATAATAATGATAATAATAGTAATAATAATAATAATGGAGTTTGTTGGAGCAGCATAATATGTTTCTAATTTTTTAGCTTAGAAAAGGTTAGTTAGTTAGTTAGTTAGTTAGTTAGTTAGTTAGTTAGTTAGTTGGTTGGTTGGTTGGTTGGTTGGTTGGTTGGTTGGTCATGGCTAGTCATTTATGGTCATTCATTGAACCCACCCCAGCATTATTTAAACCCCTAGAAAGCCATCACAAGTCAAACACTCCTTTTCTGGAAAGCTCAGCAGTGTTCCAGTTTGTTCTGGATGGTGTCCTTCTAACAATGAATGACTCTCTCCCCTACAGGCAAATAAAAAAATGTTTTGATGAAAATAGAACCTTAAAATACTGGGTTGCTGGTGCATTACGTACAGAAAATATGTGACCTGTGTGATAATGTCAGAGCAAAGGTGTCAGCACGAGGCTGGTTTATCACGTATCACTGAGCCAGTATGCAGCATCATATGTAGTAAATTTAGCCAGTCAGCTGCTGACACTGGAGAAAAAAATCTTCATCTATTCTGAGCTTAATTTTGATATCATAATAGGTCTTGCTTCCTACATGATTTTGTTTCGGATTTGATCGGTGTTCCATAGCTTGAATTTTCAAGTAAATTTTCCATCACAGGTCATGTAAAGCCACCTTCTAATTCTTTCATGTAGTTTTCTTACATGTGAACACCAATGTTGAAATCTAAACTGCAATGTCTGCTGCAAAATGGAAGTCATATTTAAGTTCATATCATGACAGATGTTTAGGCTAAGTATTCCAAAATACAAATCAATCTTGATTCCATTATTATTTTCCTCTGCGATTGTAACATCTCTCGTGAAAACCAGAGGGTCTCGCCCTGAACGCCCTGACACCAGAAATGATGCCTTCTACATGGGTTGTAGAAGCAGCCAGTTGTCTTCCTGTTGTCTCAGACAACTGTGTCCACAGCACCTTTGTCAAGCCACTTACCTTTATTTAAAACGCTTAAACTGAGCTGCGCTAATAACGCCCTAAGGATGGTGGAGGCTAGGACAAAGAGTGGGATTACGTCTCTCCAATTAGCTCTGTGCAACCCTGTGCTACTAAGTCCAGGTTTAGAGAGTTTAGGGAGGCGGAAAAGTCATCTTGTCTAAAATTACAACATCAAATCATAGGGTGTTGTAGCTTAGGACCTTAGAGAAGTTGTATAGAAATCACACGGTTGCTAGTTCAATTCCGTACTGTTATCCAGAGTGATGACGAGGTGTCTCTGAGGAGGACATCAGCCTGAATCCAAACAGCTCCCATTACTCGCTGTGAGGCCAGGCTCAACTCAAGATTGAATATCCCACACAAGGGATTAGTGAAAGCCATACAATTAGATTGAAATGAAGTAGCAGTGGTAAACGTGCTCCCCGCAATAATTCATTGACAGGTATGGATTTGATTTCATTTTAGCATATTATGATACCGTAGTTCGGACCCTTGGCATACTTGGCCTACTTATAGATAAGGTATTGCCTTACACAGCATGTGCGGTCTGTGGTAGACTAATGTTGAGAGGTGGAACAAACATTTGAAATTGTAAGAGTTTCGTTACGGAGAGAGCATTGTCTCTAAGTTTAGGCACGAAAGTTGCACACAATATGTGAATCCATGTTATAAATGTAACTACAGCTCTGTCAAACTATGTCTCCACGTCTGTCTTGTGATATGTGGAGGACGTCGGGCCTAAACTTTGTTCTCAACAGAGCAAAGTCATCTTATTGTTGAAAATCTTGACATTGTATTGATATGATATTCAGCAATTGATTGAAAAGATTTCACCTTTCTGATGTGAGAGTAGAGGATGGGGGGGTGGGATAATTCGGTACTCTGAATGTCAGGGGTGTGGTTATTCTGGTCACGATTTGGTGGCTCTTTCTTTGAGAGGAAATGTTTACAAAGTCCTCATCCATACATATACTTTTCCACTAATTCTGCTGCCAGCCCAGAACGACCTTTGACCCAGTGCCTCTGTGAATGTGAGTCTCTCAGGGGACGACCTACATTCGACCTAGGCTGTGTTGTTGTTACTGTCAGCACTGGGGCACCAGCAAGCTGTTGTCCTGTCAGGATCTTCAGAAAGGCTGCAGGCTAATCAGCTTAGCCTGTCTGCTCCCAACAGGTGACCCTACACACTGCTGTGTGGAGATAACAGTTGGTGCAGGGTGAGCGGTTTTGTTCTATATGGGGCCCACCAACACAGCTAACTCAAGCTAATACGCAGACACACTCAAACGCCCCAACAAAGACGCAACACACATTGGCTCATCTTTAGCTTATTAGCACAATTAGCTCAAGACCTCTCCTGTGTAGAGCACACAAAGCCTCATGCTGCAATTTATGCTGTCAATATTCAAAGCAAGGTTGTCCATTTCGCGTAGAAAAGTCACTTCCAAACTCAAACGCTCACACACACATGCCCCAACTGAAAGGACCAAGATTTGATCGTCTCTAACGTTCACGCCCAAATAGCGCTGGAATGTTCCAATGGCTGTGTTGGATGCGTTGGAGGGAGACAAAGAAGGGTGTGTGATGGTTAACGTTTTTTTTTTTATCTGATTTTGTGTTTTGCATGTGCGGAGGAGGCCAAGCACACCAGCTCACGTGTGTCATCTTCGCCCCAGGTACACAACATCCACATGCTCACAACACTCACACGCCATTGTGCTTGTCTGCTTGGTCTTGCAGGCTGCCTCATCGTGTTAGCAGTGGTGCTCAAAACAAACGATCAGTCTCCGTGGACCAACGAATTTGAATGTAAGTGCCAAAACTCTTCGTCGAAAAAGGAAATGCTTTCGACCTCCTATTCAAGATCTTCATCTGCCAAGCACTAATTTGTCTTTCCTTTTGTTTCCTGTCTCTCGTTTACTTCCACAGCAATTGAATTGTCATGTCTGATCGAGTCCATTTCCACCTTGAATCCCAGAATTGAATGGAAGAAGATCAAGGTTGAGGGACCCAGTTATGTGTTCTTTGACAAGAAGGTCTCAGGTAATGTATGAAATCCACCAAATGACTGGATTCCATGTCAAAAGTTATTGCTTATCTTCAGGCAACCTTTTTTTTTTCCTTACAGGTGATTTGGAGAACCGAGCAAGAATCAGGGAACCTGCAACTCTGGTAATAATGAATGCGACGCGGTCAGACACGGCCAAATATCGCTGTGAGGTCACAGCCCCTGATGACCAGAAGTCCTTCGATGAGATTTTGATTGACCTCGTCGTGAGAGGTAGCCAGATATTTCAGGGATCGATTTACCAAAAATGATACTAATGTTTTTGCCAAAAATTCATCTGGCCACAGTGAGGAACATAGTGAATTCAGTCTCTTTATCTACATCCATGCAGTGAAACCGGTGGTGCCAAAATGCAGAGTCCCAAAGTCGGTTCCTTTCGGAAAGTCAGCCGAGCTACGCTGCGTGGAGGATCAGGGCTTTCCAAAGTCCCAGTACCAGTGGTTCAAAGACAAGGAGGAGATCCCGGACGACCCCAAGACCAGCCCCAAATTCTTCAACTCTTCGTACGCCCTCAACTCGGAATCGGGAACTCTGGTTAGTACGTGCGACCACCGCGCCTTCCCGCAAGGACGCAAGCAGCGCGGGCGGGGCAGCAAGACGGTGGCCGGATGCCCAGGGGTGGGGGTGGATATTTTGGGGATACAGTTGATGGTGTGAGAGGGGGTGGTTGAGCCATGAGGGGAATCTGCTGTCCTCGTTTGGACATTCCTCATTTCTCTGCCGCTTTCCAGTCGACTCAGCGACCTTGAGGCTCTTCTGTCAATCCTTGCATTCTTTTAACCGTTGGCCGATCCATCCCCAGCACAACAGTGCCATCCATTTTTATTTTTTACTACGGGTGATACATCAGGATGAATGCGGGCAATCGCAGCAGGGAAATTCACTGATTCAACATTTGTCAAGGACGACATCGATTTCATATTTGCTGCCGCCCTCACATGTGTTGTGAATGTGTGTGTCCTAGCTGCGAGGGCAGCGAGTTTGACGGCCCTGGAGGAGAGGGACAGACGACTATTTTTATGTTGTTTTTAAATGGCTAACGTAACTCAGCACCACTGCAGTGTCTGGCTCGCCGCCTTCAACTGAGACCTGGCTGCATTTCATAGATCACATAAATGAAAACAGGCGGAAGTGTGCCCCGTTCGGATTCCTGCATTTAATATTTCTCCCTGCCATGATGGCATTTCGTCACTTGTCATCAAAAAATGCCATTTAGTTATGAGCATTGTTTTTGTTGAAGTGATGAACATACGACAGTGTTTGATACTCTCTTTTCTCCTGCTGATGAAGAAATGGCAGCTTTGGACGTACATAATTTCTAATGTGTCAGCTTCGTGGTTTGTCCAATGCAGAAGTTCAGCGCTGTCAGAAAGGAGGACGCGGGCGAGTACTTCTGCCGAGCGAAGAACGATGCAGGGCACGCCGAGTGTGGACCTCAGAAGATGGAAGTCTGTGAGTAACAACACCATCCACCAAGGATGGACTAAAAGCTGGGAAATATATTATTCTTGCAACATGCGTTCTTTTCCTCCACCTTGTACAGTTTTCAATATTTTTTTTTTCATGTTTTGTCTCAGATGATCTGGACATTCTGGGGATTATACTCGGAGTGATTGTGGTGGTGGTGGTGCTCTTATGTATAACGGTGGGCATTTGCTGTGCATACAAGCGGGGCTACTTCGCCAGCCAAAAACAGAATGGGAACAAGTAAGTCAACAGTAACTTCATGCCGAGGATTCATCGTGATTTATTAATTGCTTTATTTTCATTTTTTATTATTTCAAAAAAGAGCCCAAGTGACCACAACTGTCACCATTCCAATGTTGTTGGGTTTTTTTTCTCCACAGTTACAAAGTTCCAGCGAAAGGAGATGGAGTGGACTACGTCAGGACAGAGGACGAGGTGAGTAAAAGGCCGTGGATAGTCAACATCTGAGACTGCAATGGATCCATCATGCATTGGCATTAGCATTGCAATCACCCCACAGAGGCGATGTATTTCTAAATGAGAGTATTTCAGTCATGTTAAACTGGACAGACCAAATTTTGATGTCTGTTTAAAACCACAGTCAAAACCTTTTTGAGACTGAGGGCTACCTCATGGGCACTAAGTAGTACAATGGGCTATCAGGCCCTATTGGATACCAACTACCTAAAAAAACAAAACTGCATGGATCATTTTTTTAGTGATAATAATAATAATAACAATAACAATAACAATAATAATAATAATAATAATAATAATAATAATAATAATAATAATAATAATAATAATAATGGTTGTAGTGAAGGTAGTAATACTATGTGAAGAGACTGCTCACACGTCAATGGTAATTATTCTTTACATTTTTAGAACATGCCCCACATTTTAGAACAGGCATCGTGGGCACCTTTAGTGGTCCTTGCGGGCAACCGTGTGCTCCTGGGCATGGCGACAGGGACCCCTGGTCCAAAGACCAAAATATAATACCACACTCACTATGCCTTATCAACTTCAACAGTACATTGTAACCCACAAATGTTGGGTAAATGTTACCCACCCTGCATTGGATTTGTTCCGTTGACGCTTGTGCTCTTTGTAGGGTGATTTCCGACACAAATCCTCATTTGTGATCTGAAAGGGCAGAGGAAGAGGACGGGGAGTTGCTGAGTTACAGCTCCAACAGTCAGCGCTCTGGCTGATATCAAAACAATTCAAGTTTGCCAAAGGTGACGGGATATTTGCAGGACATCAGCGTGTACACATTTTCAAGTACATGGATAGCAACTGAAGTACACTCCTTAGGTTATCACCATCGACTAATCTGTTTATTTCATCTGAAGTTATGGATTTGTTGTATTTCCGTTTTTTGCATGGTTTTCAGCTCTTAAGTTATCATCACCAACTAAACATTTCGTTTCATCGAAGTTATAGGGTTGTTATTTTGTTCCGGTATTTGCATGGTTTTCGAGGTCAAACACAAATCACGATGATGCGAATCAAATCAACATCATCCCAAATCGATCTGTCAGGATACATTTCTACTGTAAACATGTTGCTTCAAAACTTTTGTCATTTGTAAAACATTTCTTTTCTACTGTTGAAATTTGTCAGACTATTTTTGATGGAATATATTTTAAAATGCCTATAGATAAAGGTTTACTTTTTAAAATATTTGTAAAAAACTAACATATGTTGTTGTTTTTTATTTGGTTGTGGATAAAAGTATGTAACACTTAAACCACTTTGCATCGAGCTGTGAGCGTTTCGCGGTAGCAAGAGAGAGGCGTTTGACAAAACGATTAACGACTTGTATTAGCATATCAAGATCAGGTCTTACATATTTAAATTGTCGGCTGGGATTCACCAGTTTCTGTCACGAGAGACTTCCATGTTAATGTTTGTAGATAGTCTTAGTAAAAAGGCGTTGATAAGTTCCAGTCGAATGCTGTGAAACACTGTACACAGTCAGTGCTGCATTTCCTTGTTTTTAAGTGTCCTTCTGTGCTCGCTGTTAAAACTTGTACATATTGAATATAATGTCCATGTTGAAAGTTTTGTTGTCATATGAACCTACTTTCAGTATTTCGCGATAGTAACACAGGGTTTGTTCAGTAGCCCTCTAGACCAAAATGTAGAAGACCAGAAATGATCGTGGAATTTGCTCTCTTCTAGATCATTGGTGTTATTCCAAAAGAAAAGTCCTGATACCTAGAAGATTAAGTCTATTATGAGGTTTGAAGGAAAAACGAAATGCGGTACATCGACATAAATTATTATCATGTTTTATTTAGATGAGAGGTGAAAAAGACACGTTACTCACCCTGATTATTTGCGGCTGTGAGTAGACGAATCCCATTACCAGAAACTGGTGGTTTTATCCCATCACTTCTTTTTTTAATCTGTAACTACTTTGTGAGACGATATCAACAAAGTTAGAGTATGCTATACAACAATCGTAAACAAAGTTTGGTCAATACTTCCCTCTGTAACTTTTTTTTTAGGTGGGGCAAATTTCCCATTAGACAAAAGATTTTTGTCCTGTTCTTCTTGAACATTTTTGAAAATTTCAGTGCAAATTTCAGTGACCGTGGCTCCTCACACTAGGTGCAAAATATATTTTATATTTTTCCAATCACCCCAGAACTTCACATTGACTTGCAGTGCATATACCCGTGTCCATCTTGTCTACTTTACCACGCTTGCTTGGACCTCACCAACCAAATGCTACTTTTAGCTTCATTTTATTGAGTGTTGTGGAGGAAAATTGAAAATTTCTGGCCATTTAAATGTGCCAATTATTATCTTTTAGTCTCACAATCGAAGCAGTGGCCCTCACAGAACCCATACTGTGTCGCTGTTACTGTCCCCTTTGTTTGACTAGCTCTTATCTTGGCGGTCAGTGTTTTATTTTGCAAATGTGACTGGACTGCATTCAGTGTTTACAGCAAATACAGCTACAGTGTCTGGAAGGGTCTAGGGGGTTGATATTTGTACTGATTGTATATAGATTTTTGCTTTTTTTTTGTTAGTTTGTTTAGTTTGCCCTTAAGCGATTGTTTTAAGAAGTGTCTACAAATTTTCTACTTGAGGCAGTATTATGAACCTCTGTCCATTTCTAAGACTGAAGAGAAGAAGCAACATGTTGCGTGTTAGAGGGTTAAATCTACGAGGTGGAATTTCGACAAGTTACCGAGGGTCAGTCATGGTGGAGACGATGTGCCTGCCGATTTTGTTTAGTTCTCTGCACCTCCATCATCATTTCCAAAACTTAATATGACGATTAAGGCTTGAGTGAAAAGTCCTAGATGTATTATTAACACGGTCAACTGAACTAATAAATCATTTTCTTAGGTTCCTTCTAATGCCCCGGTTCATTTGTACAAATGTCATTCCTCTTAAGTGCCTTCTGACCGTACTATAGTTCCAGGTTCACACATGCTCACATGTTTCTGTGACACTTGTTACAGGAGAACATGTCTGTACTCACTAGCCGCCGCCGCCGCCTCCTCGGGTGAGATAGGAATGACGTTGCCGCAAAGCTGTAAAGTTGAGACTATTGTACCGTCTCCCTGCTTCACATATTTGCAAGTATGTAAATATTTTTATCAGACTTGAAAATGTAGATGTGTCAAAGTAGAGATAGAGCGATATTAGTGCCTAAATATAATGGAGTTATTTTTGGTAAAAATAGTACACGAATGTCATCTCTGGTCTGTAAAACGGCGTGAAATAAATAGTCATGATAAATCCATGGGCGAGCTCTCTCAATCTCTCATAAAAAAAATAAAAAAAAAGATGTGACCCCTCATTATCCCGCCAGAGTCCCTTTAGATTTTCTGGATCAATAAATCAGTGGATCAATCAAGTACCCACCTACCTACCTAGTGAGCAGGTAGAGCAGAAGAGATATCGATGTCAAACAAACAAGAGTGTATCTTCCAGTTGAGAATATTTCAGAGAAGAAATCACGCCTGTATGTTTTCTGATATTTTAGCCACTAACATTTATGTCAGCGAAACTCGCAGATGTAGGGCCGATGCGCCTCTGTTGTAAATTATTCAACCGTTCTATCTGTGGTTTAATAAAACTCACTGATTTATTGTTTCACTAATCCTGGAGAAATGTGTATTTTGTCGTATTTTAAATGTTTTCCATATTGAAACATTGATAGGATGGGAAGATTGGGAGGCTAGTCAGGATGAATTTTTTTTTTTTTGAGCTGTCTGTGGACTCGGCTTTAAGAATGAAAATGAATAATTGTGACTAGGTGAGAACGCAAATTTCAGCAGTAAACATTAATCCATCATTGCCTGATTTCATAGTAATAGCGATAGTAAGAATCTGCCAAGCCTCGCATCCAAACTGCCAGATTTGCAAAGAAATGGCGTATGTCTGGGCGCGTTTCCTGTGTTTTGGCAGTGAGTTCCCGCGCAGGTGTCTCCATTTACCGGTAATTTATGCTCAGCAGGGACGTTGGAGCGCTTTGAACACAATAAACCAATAAGATTCATGCACAAATCAGTCCATTCAACTCTGCATAGCTCTCCAGTGAAACCCAGTGATAAAGGAAGGACTTTTTTCATTTTTGTTTTTCTTCAGTGATGTGTTGCTGATGGATGACGCCTGATCCAAGCCTCAATTACAGATTCATACTCTCACTTCCTTTGTTTGGTTTGCGTGACCTCAATCATCACATACCGGCTTCCTCCAACTCTACAGCCTCCCTGTGTCCAGTGTGTGACAGATGATCGGAACAAATCACAGGGAACCTTTTTTTATTTTTTGTGAGAAGGAATGTTTTCTCTCAGATACAGACAACACGTCATATTTTATCAGTGCAGATTTCACGGGGTATGTGCGTACTGAGTGTGTACACCGTCCAGGTCAGTGACGTGCGGTGAAGTTCATGAACCCAACACAGCAGCTGATTCACCAGTTTACAGGTAGCAGTTAATGGGTTATGTTATACTGTAAAATAACGTAAGTACAAGGGACTGCACGTCAGTTCTTTCATATTTGGGAATAAAAGAACGATTTTTTACCATGTTCTCGCGCTGCTGACTACCTTTATATTTGTTATCACCCCTTTCATTGGCTGTGGATTTCCTGTTTTCAGTCTTTCCCACGTATTGGTTTTGAATTCACTGCATTAGCTTCAACATACATTCAATTATTTTCTTTTTTTTTGACAAAAGATTTGTGGCTTAGAGTGGCACTTTGACGTTGTAAACCTTTTTGAGAGTTTGGGATTTTAGCCAACAACCCCTCTGCTTATGATGCTGAAGAAGCCTCAGGCTCTTAATACTTTCTTCTCTTCACACCTCGACCACCAGGGGGCGGCAAACAGGGACGACCTCAATGCGAGAAATGCTCTGACCCACTCACGACACAAACTGATTTCTGAAAAATAGCAACAAAAAGTTGTACGTCCACTGAGTTCAAACAAGCTCAGAGAACATTTATCATGCTTTCGTAATGCGACAACCTGAGGAACAATCGCCGAGATCCCATTTACCAAGGCAGTCTACTTAACTAATGAGTCGATCGTACATCCCAGAATTCTCTGGGCCTTGCCCATAGCAACGCTGGACCATGGCTCCAGCCACGCCATCAGCCAGCTGGCATCCAGCCACTGGCACTGAACCAGCGGCTTCCGGGTACTTTGTGTGGCCCCACCTCCCCTCCCCCCCAGTCTGGCCGCTGCTGCATCACCGGTAAAGCAAGGCAAGCACGGCGCCACGGAGAATGAATGAAATGGGAGGAGGGGAGGACGTTATTGAGCTAACGGGTTGCTCATTTATGAGGATTAATCGGACGACACAGCGCTGATATAAGCTACTTACAACCACCCAACTTAGGGGGGACAAGAGGAAACAGATGGCGGCAAAAGCAAAAAATTTGCAAAACTTGATGACAAACTTAGAACAAAGACCAGGGAAGAAGCACTGAGGTGGCTGAAGGCCCCACAGAGAAAATAACTGACTTTTCTTGCATCCACCCCAAGTGAAAGTTTGACCACTGCTGAGCAGAAGTGTGTGAGATTAACACGGCCACACCCTGGTCACCAGCCAGTTGGTTGAGAAGTCTGGATTTCAAAATCAGGAGATGGAGGGAGGGACAGTGTCTCAAACTGAGTCAGTGTGAGCCACCAACCAATCTTACACAAGATTCATCCACTAAACTTAAAGAGGGCAAACCCCAACCCAACCAGCCCAGGGGAAGCCAGGAGCTCCAGGTGCTGTGGCGCCCCACTATGTTTTTGCTTTTGTTTTGTTTTTTCTGTGACACACTGCTGAGACAAAACAGCATCTTGTATCACAAACGCACAGGCAAACTTTGTACCAACAAAATGTATGTGACAGCTAAAAGCTGAAAATCTGAAATAAAATTAAAAGGAAATCTGTTTTTCCTTTTGCTTTTGGACGGCATGTCCAGCATGAAGCGATGTTCTCACACACTGACGTATTTGTCTGGGTGGATCCAGTGTAGAGCCTTGTTTATCGGCTGCAGCCTATTACTCTCAGAGAGGGTGTGAATCCACTCCGTCTCCCTTTTGCCCCAACACGCCTGTTGTAGACCTTTTTTCCCCTTTTTTTCCGCCTATATCCTCTAGAATTTTTCTGATGAATGTGACGCCATTTTATTCCCCACTCCAAACAAAACCCTTAGATAATTCGATCAAATACAGAACAATATTAAAGTCTAAACCTTGTTGTTCATTGATGGATACTTACCAAAACTGACTGGAGGTAAATATAAATCAAAACATTGATATCTATATAATCATCAGTGTGGTGCTACCTTTTTTCCCAGATTTCAATGGGATTTTGACAAAATGAAAGGATTTCTAATCTATTAGACGCAATAACAAGCGTTTGACAGTATTTTAATCTATTTTAGAAAACTGGAAATTACCCAAATTGCCCCTCTGGTTTAGCGCTGGGGATGATCAAAGGCTGCAGTTTAGTTCTGCCTCCTGGTGGTCTAGGTGCGCAACTACAGGACGAATAAAGTATTAGCTTGGTTTGTTTTTGTGAGAGATTATCTCAGAATGTCACGATCTGTCCAACAAGCGTCAGTATTTTATAATGCAGAGAATGTTTTCACTTAACACCACCTTTTATTACAAATTTGACAATTAACAACTGATGATATTTGGGGGGATTTAAGACACACACAGCCAGTGTTCAGAAAGCTGAGCTTGTGTCAAAGAAGTGAAATCTGATTTATTCCACACACAAAAAAACACATTCTACACACTTATTGACTTTGTTTGTACTCACAACATTGATATAATTTGTTATTACAGATGTCTGGGCCTTATGTCTGTTTTATTTGTGTTTCAAGAATTTATCAGAAACTGAGTAGTTAGACAGAAAATCTGTGTGGCTGTGTGTGCGTGTGCATGTGCGTGAATCTGTGTGTGTGTGTGCGCGCGTGCGTGTCTCATTACAGAGTTCCCCTGTGACTCTGCAACTAGCTAGTTACTCCCACAGTGTCAAACACCCCGACAGCTTTGTTTTGTATTAGAGGAGACTTAATCGCTTCATTTCATAACACTGACTCATTTTCAGGCTAATAGAGGAAAAGGGACTAAAATAAGCTGAGAGTCGGAGTGGGAGCAGACAGACACCCTTCCCACCGCAGAATGCTGGGGGCGATTATTGGTGGTGAGAGTGTGTGAGGCGCAACTGATGCTGACACGTGTCAGTGTGTGAGAACATCAGCGCTTGCAGTGATATTAAATAACATTTATCTTAATGTTGTCACTGCATTTCAGTGGTAACCTCAAAGATGAATCTCTTAGTGAAAATTAAGTATTTAGCATTTTCCTAATCTAGAGAAGATATAAGCTAAAGGTCAAATAAGTTCACGTAAGATAATTAACATCAAAGTGAGTTAGCAACTAAGCAAACTGAAACAACTAAGTGGAATGTCGCAGTCAAAAGACTTTACTTTTTTTTTTAAAGATTAGGACAGCTTATTGAAATGAATGTCACGGCCCGTGGTCCTCCGGCCTTCAGAGGGCGCTGTCATACCACGTGGTGTGGGATGGGGGGCACTAGAGGAGAGTCAAGCCAAGTCAAGTCAATGTGGTTTGTGTAGCACCAAATCATAACAGAAGTTATCTCAGAGTGTCAACAGAAGCTCTCAGCGCCTCGCCTAGCTCTTAGCTTCTTGATTGAAAATAGAAAAATGAAAAATGTGACTAATACAAGGGTGAAAAAGAAAAAAAAACAGCCTCTGTCACTGAGTGGGGTGTGGGTTATGATGAAATGGTCTATGGGCGGAAAATTGTTTACATCCTGAGCAGTTTAAGTTTGACAAATCACAACGTTGTCTTAGCGGCATCAGTCTTGTCCCGTGTTTGGACATCTGTTGTAATTCATCCTTTTTACATCTTCCAAATCTCAGTTTCTTTCTTTCCCTCATTTCCCCAGACCGAGGGTCACACAAAATCTGCAGCTGATTGTGAAATGCCGTCCAGCAAAATCAACAGTTATTTCTGCATTTCTTTCTTTCACTTAATGGAGGAGTCATCATCTCTGAAATGGCTCTGTTCCTCATCATCCTCTAAGTTCTCGATACGGAACATTTGATGTGATACAGACGTCCCCAACCGCCCTTTTTGACGCTGTGACGGGGACGAGAAAAGTGGAAAAAGTTTCAAATCCACAGTTCCAAGGGCTCAGCTCATGACTGAGAACTTCATGTTCTTTCAACTGGTGAATAAATAACGCCGAGACCCTAACGGGAGATTCCCTGTGGTCGCTTGTTTATATCCGTGAGCGTGTAGCCGTGCCGGGATGGGATGGGATAGGCAGAGCCTCCTCACACTTTCCCTTTGCCAGAATTGCCATGCGAATTTGTTCGTCCCCATCGCTGCTACCCCGTCTCACTCCCTCTGTTTATCACCGCCTCCTCCCAAAGGAGCGAGGTTTCGATTCATGCTCCATAGAAAGTCGCCACATTTCTCCCTCTCCGCATTCTGCTAATGGCTGCCGGCGCAGAGGGACTCCATCCTGCACATAGCCCTAGTTCATGATGCCCATAGATTTTCCATTTTTAATCAGATTTGCCTTTTTCCAGCGCCGCGCTTCACCTCTATTAAAACCTTTGTTGTACTGATATGGATGCTATTGAACACAGTATTAGTTTAAAGGAAAATAACCAAACTAATGAATCACTGACATTTGAAAACAACACCAGTCCAGTCCAAAGACCAAAACTGTGACCCAGCATGAGGCTGGTTGTGTTTTAAGTCTCACTGAGCATAATTTTTGGAGAAATCGAAGCACAATAATCTGATTAATGAGGTCTTTCAATCCAGTTTAGAGCAGGTGTCGTTAGTTTGGTTCCCCTCCTCCCAGACTACAGTTGGTGCCCACTGCTTGATTGCTTGTGTGTGGGAGTGTGTGTGTGTCGTTACAGTCTGATTATCTCACCTTTGAAAACATAAAATTACTTCCTAAGACATATTCATCAGCCCCTTGGATATATCTGTATTCTTTGAGCATCAGCGAGAACTTCGCTAACAGGAAAAATAAAAAAAAATTTAAGGATCCTTTCAGTGGACACTGGGAATATTTGCTGATTCTCCACCATTTGTGACAAATGGTGAGATTTGTGTTTACAATCACCTGTGCACTCGCCAGCGATGGCAGGGACGATTTATTCCCTGCTAGCGATTATCCAGATCAGACGTATGGAGATCAGACGGACGAATGCCGGCGCGATACCAAAGCGTGCGTGGGTCAGAGGTCGCAATGCAGCTTTCTGCAATCAACTCTGGATCCCGACCTTTGACCCCCTCCCCTCCACCCACCAACTCTTCCCCTCCCACGGCGGTAAATCTCTACAAGCATGATTTACAGCCGCCGCGGGAGGCTTCCATCGCGAAGCCTCGATGACGAGGGGGAGGGACGTATAGGCACGGACGCACAGTTCGAGGGCAGACCTTAGCCGAGGCCAGGTAATCACTCATTACTGCCGCTTGTAGGGGGACACAGAGGAGGTTTGGCTGGCGTTGTGTCGGGACCCCTGCAGGAAGAGGGGTCCTGTTTGACCGTCCAATTGGCGTGTGAGCAGATATTTCCGATTTAGATTCGTTAACTGTACATTCGCGTTAACTCCTGTATCCTATGTCCGGTCCGTCAAGCGATGTGTTCAAGTTCAGCTGTTTCACAAGTCCCCAATTTGTGTTGGGCACCTGTTTCCCGCAGTGGTTAATTGAGAAGCTCCACAGGTCTGACTGTTGGTTTCTACGGTTGTCCGATCGTGATTTGGTGGCTGTCCAGTTGCATTTCTTTTTCGGTGCAAGTCTCTCTGCCTGTTCTTGCTCTTGATGGGTTCTGAATCCCTGCCTGCCTGTTCTTGATCCGGTGTGGTTTCGATTTTCCCCTGAGATATGGGTCCTCAGTAGAGATGTCCGATGATATCGGCCCACCGATATTATCGGCCCGATATTAGCATAAAAATGTAATCTCTGTATCGATTTTTTTTGCTTTAAAACCGATGAAATAAAAACCGATAAAAATACAATAATGCTTGCGTTACACTGACAAAGTGCCTATGCGCTCCTGAAGCGTTTACCGGCGCACATATCGGTATCGGCTGTTATCGGTATCGGTAAATTGAGAGTTGGACAATATTGGCATATCGGATATCAGCAAAAAAGCCAATATCAGACATCCCTAGTCCTCAGTTTATTCTGTTCTTGCCTGTCTGCCTGTTTTTGACCTGACCAGGTTGTGGACACATGGTTTTGTCAAGGGTCCATCCTTTATGTTTTTTGCCTGCCTGTCTGCCAATTTTTGCCCTTGCCAGGTTCTGGTTTGCCCCAATTGACTTTGAAAATGCACACCTCCGCTAAACACCTCTCACACCTCTCCTCTGCATATGGTTCCTGACTCAAGACTCCTGACACATTGTATCTAAAACAGGAATTTACCAGCTAGTTTGTGTGTGCAGTATTGTCAAATCTAAACCCTCTGGCGTAAATACAATACAATAACTCAAACACACACTCACTGTGTGCAAATGAAGTCATTCATCTGACAGTTTGCTGACTTCATACAGCGTTTGGTCGCGTGTGAATCTGTCTCCTTTTGTTTTGACTCTGTGCCTGAACAATGTTGTGCTTTTTATTTGAATAAATATATTATAGTTATATATTATAAATATATTATAATATGTTTATATATCATAATATATTTATTCAATATATTTATTTAGATAAATAAAATAAATGTATTTATTTTGCTGGATTGTCACATCGAAAATAAAGGGCACAAAGTTTTACTTCACTTTAACTTTTTTACTTTTTACATTCCAACCACATGAAAAATAGGAGTGACTCACCAGTGAGCGACCGCACCACAACAAGTTGAGAATGGAATGCAGGCGCCCAGATGCTGCGAGTGAGGTCCATCCATCAGCGGCCTCAGGCCAAACGCGATCACTCACATCAACAGTTCGTGTCACACTTGTCAGTGTGATCAACGGTTTATTTCCAAACCAGCGTAATTAGTCAAGCTCCACCCCCCATCTGACAGCAGAAACTGACTTCTCAATTTGTCGGGGATAATTGAAAACGTTTTCGTAGATTTGATGGCCTTGCTCTGATATTGGGCGTGACCATGGATATTCATAGCTAATTTTTGAGGCTTAAGACTTCCCTAGAGATCCTCACACTAACTCATGCTGGGTATTTTTTGTGTGTTCAAGTGATTGTTGTTGTTTTTTCAGGCGGGTTTGCAGCTGAGTTGCCAATGTTCCACGGTAGTAATTTTGAAGAATGAGCACATCGGACTGACCGAGTTTGTGTTTGAGATCCGGTATGGAGTCTTTGTTTGGCCCAAAAATCATCCATAGTTCGTTTACAGGGGCATTAAAACCAGCACTCTGATCTGTTTTTGGACACATGGAGGATTGATATCATGCAGGGTTGTGCAAACATCTGGGGCCACATTGACTTTTAAATCTTGACAGACCGCGTCAGCACACCGTGCAGACATCTCAAACAGAAAAACAGCATTAGGGGTGTTAAATTATTTACCTTTTACTTGGACCAGTTTTATTTTTCATCCATCTTTGCCAGTGCATTTCAGTCTGGTGTTAGTTTTGTTGTTGTAGTTTTTGTTGTTTGTTTTGAATGCAGTCAAATTTATGAATTCCTTGCCAATCTTTGGCGGGACGGATCTAAGGGACCATTGGGCCTGAAGGGGCCCACTGCCCATAGTTTACCCACCTCAGATATTATGGTTGCCCTTAATTCCTAAACCATAGTTACATTGCAAATTTGTTGATTTACGTGCTTGAGTAACTCAAGTTGTTGTTGCAATGATTTGTAAGTGCTGCCCTCAAATCAAATATACCTGTTGTGTTAACGCCTTGGCTGACTGAGCACTCAACTACAAAGTGTATTTCCGATAAGGCATAAATGAGGCATAGAGGTTTTCAGTTTGTGGTCAATCACAGGAAGTAATAATGTTCAGTTAAATTCTATTTGTCTAGTGCCAAATCATAACAGAAGTTTTGGTTCCTTTTGTTTTGTTTTTGTTATTATAAGTTATTGCTTTCCTAAGCCGCCCTTCCTTCAAACATAATGAGAACCTAAGGTGAACAAGGCTCCATTTGAACACTCCTGTTCTCTTTATTTGTATGTTTGTTTTTTGCTACATTTTCTCCTGTGTATCCGACCAAGCTTGACATTTCATGACGAAAAAGCTACGACTGCTGCGACTTGCTGCCGCCAAACTGACACGGGTCGTGATTGGTGGTGGACTGAGATAATTATATGAAAACTTGCGCGTAATTGTCACATAAAGGCGCATAATAATCACGAATTAGCCTCAATCGAAGGGTCATAGAAACAGGACCAGTATGGGGGAAGTTGTTAGTACTGATAATCACCACTAGAGGGCAGATAAATTCCGTGTTTCTTAAGGACAGAGAACGCCTGACATATTTGATCTGCCATGATTTAACAAATCATGACGGTTGTAACTATAAATCATGACGGTAACTGTAACTTAATGACAAAGTTACAGGGCCATGACGCTATCGCATTAATAGTTGACAGTCGTATTTACCGAGTTTAAATGAGGTACGGTGTGCAGTACCACAAAACGTTTACAGTTCAGTGAATTCATACACAAAATAAGTTTTGGAATTAGAAAATATACCTCCAGAATTCCACCGGACATGTCTTGACTTGAACAGACAAGTTCCATATTACACACGTAGCGAAACTCCAGCTCACGAGTCAGGATGATAGATTGACGTGTTTTGGCACCAACACACATTTTATACTCCAACCAGGATCAAAACTGAGCATGAGAAACTGAGAGGAGACATTCACAGTGGTATGGTTGTGTCTCATTTGCCCCTCAGCAAAGTCTTAGATGTCTTTGCTGAGGGGATGGAGTTAGAGATGAAACATGAACATCAGGCAAGACAAGACAGGGGATGTCTAAATTTTGAACTATGATCACAAACAACTCCCATTACAGGCAGCATTATCGACAACAGTCGGCGCCACAAGTAAAGCCTGGCATTTAGCAAGCAGCACAGTGACAAATTGACTTCAGCAGAATGAGAAGTGGGAGACAAAAAGCTCCTCCAGCCACATGAGTCAGTCCCTTTCTCTCACGCAGCTCCCAACATTGTCTTGTTTGGTGCGAAACAGTCGCCAATAATTAGCTGCTGTCAAGAGGAAAGTCTGACTAACATGCAGCACAGACTCACTGTGTTATCAGCCCACTAACTCTTTAAGTTTGTCAATAACGGCGACATGTAAACAGCTCAGTTCATAGGAGCCTTGTGAGAGTCATAGCGATCGATTTAGTCTCGGTTTGCGTCGGTGTGACTGCATTGGTTTGACACAAACAACAACAACGACAATGGAATCAAGCCCTTTTGTTTAAGTTTGCACTCACAGCAAGTGTGCAAAGGTTACCAATTTATTATCATTCTGCATCAAACTGTTCAGATGGTGCTCTTCTGTTGTTGTAGTCCACAGAGGTGAAGGAATCTGCAAAATGTTTAACCTGTAGCGGTGAAATCACCATCTTAAGCAGCCAGAAGGCATTTGGAAATGCAAATCTCATTCCGGGTTTCTCAGAGGGAATTCCGTGAATCTGTCTTATTTTGCTTTTTTTGCCATGGTGCATTCAGCTCGGATGAACGGGATGAGCGAAGGCCACTGTGCTTCAGTGTTGTACTGAAAACTGTTCCGGAGATCAAGTTCAACTGTCTGCCTCCAGTGTTAGAGGCCAAGCATTCTTGAGGAAATGTCATGAAGGATGTGCGCCTTGCATGTTAAGTAGGTCTCCAGGCTCTTTGCTGTTAAGATGACCTGCTGCTGCAGAGCCAACTTCATATTGGATAACAAAAGAAAAAAAACAAAGCTCAAGATAGTGGTACTTCTTTCCGGAGCCTTCCACTACTTTGTTTGATTGGACGTTAGCACAAGTAGCAGTGAGAGTACCAGGTGGTTCCTGATCCGGTGGAGCTGTGTCTGATTTCTAGCACGGCTCTGGGTTCCTCCTTTTTTCCATGCTGACACTTAGTCTGTCACGTGAGCCTAGAGAGGAGGCGGAAAGTCAACCGAATTCGGGTCAGGCATCGTCTATCTATGTAGAGTAGGAGTTGGAGCATCGGTCGTGCTTGTTCAGGTACATGTCTCCCCGCGTCTGCAAGATAGAGCAACAGTGACAAATTTTGACTGGTGACATCCCTCTATTCCACATAAATCTCCACATTATATGAATGACATGGGACATGAGGAAACTTTCTGTTTGAATGTCTGGGCTTCATTGATATGGAACAGTCATGGATGAATGTGAATAATGTTGTTTGTTTTATGCCCTCAGAATGTCAGTGTGGGAGCTGAGAGAATTTCATAGTTCTATCATTGACAGACTGGCAGAAATTCAGAACTGTGCCACTTCCTTGTGGACTAACAACACAAGACAACAATAGATCCTCCTCACAGACTTAGCTGTAACAAACACAGCTCTTTAAGACTGACTTCAGCTGTTGATGAAGAGGGCAAACGTGACAGCAAGTCGAGCGTCACGTGCTAGCAACCTGGACTGAGATCCCTCTCCGGATGCCTCTTTGAAGAAAAGCCTATTAATTCAGAGGATCACATTCCCTTTGTAGCTGCACTCTGATGCATTTGTCTGCCAGTGTGTGGGTGAGCGTGTTGCTGTGCTGGTGTCATTTCAGGTCTTGCTAAAAGATTCCCAGATGGAAAAAAAAATAGTTGTCTATGAGGATGAGTCAGTGTCCCTGTGCAACATAGATTTTCTTGAACAGCAGTACTGAAGAGTATGTTGTATTTGCATATGCATCATTTGTGTGTGTCTATAGATTTATGAATATGTATATGTATATGTGCAGTATATGTATGTGTATGTGTATGTGTAAGTGTATGTGTATGTGTATGTGTATGTGTATGTACACACACACACACACTCTCTCTCTCACATACACACACACATATACACACACACTCACGTACACATTACATAATATAATATATATATTTACATATATACAGTATACATACACCCACACACTCATTGTAATTATGTATATATGTATATATGTATATATGTGTATATATATATATATATATACTGTGTGTGTGTGTATACACACATATACACACATATACATACACACAAACACACACACACACACACACATGTAGATAGATAGATAGATAGATAGATAGATAGATAGATAGATAGATAGATCTGTTTATCTACATAATGTATGCACCCAATTTCAAAAACTTCTTAAAATCTAAATGTTCAGTCTCCATAATCAAAGTATTACATTGTCTCCAAAACTTCCAATGTCTCCAAAAATTCCAAATTCCAAATTTGTTGAAAAATAATCCCTACTGACAAGTTCATCTCGGTCGTTCCCACGCCACTCTGCGGCTGCCTTGGTTGGACAAGGTTAAACTTTGAAAACTCCGACCGCCCGTGAACACAGCATAGACACCTCTGCTCCTCCGCTCCCAACCGGTCTTAGTCCGTAGCGTGCTCCTCACCCGCTCGCATGGTGCGAGTCGAGTCCATGTCAACTTTTAATCGTATACGGTTTGGATCTCAAACAAACGGCGTCTTGCTGTCTCGTTCTGCTGCTGGAGACAAAGGAAATATTGGGTAATTCCTCCAAAGTTAAGGTTCTGTGTTTTTTTTTTAATCTGGAGGCAAATGCGGCTGACTGGACTCTGTTGTCCCGAGGGAGCCTTTTTGTTTGGGAGTAATGTGAATGCGACTAATGGCGCGATGAGGCGTTGAGGGACTTTTCCCTGATATGCTTCGAGTCGGATGGGTCACGCTGAAGCTGCGGAGGCCGGCACATTATCACCGACTAGACGCCAGATATAGACTGCTAAAGCTCATCTCCACTGAGCAACGGGCACAACCTGGAACACACCGACGCAGGTACTTGAACTTCCACATTTTCTGTGTGACGTATATGGTATGAATTATAGTCAACCGCTTTCCCGAGTCGGCATGATCATTTGTTGTTTGCCCATTCCATTCAGATTGCTAACGTTAGCCGGCGCCGGGATTCGTATTGTGTGTGGGAGATACACGGAGGGACATTTGGGTGTGTGCGCGCGCTCAAAGGCGCGCGCGTCACTAGCCAAGAAGAATAGTCATAATGAATCATAGCACTGGATGGTATTGTTTGTATCCGTTTCTGTTACATGGACATCTGTATCTAGGTTTTTATCTGGCATAATATGGTTTTTCTCTTGTGTGGGTTTGCTGCAAAAGTTTTCAAGTTTGTACAAGCACCCTGACTGTAATCATATTCTTTTCCTCTCTGCCACTCGGCCCTCACGGGCTTTCTCAACGCCCGACGCGTTATCTGTTAATGTTGAGGCACATGCGAAGATACTCGATATGCCATGAATTTGCAATGGAGTTTGGCGTGTGATGTTGCCCGGACAGGGGAATGCTATGCATTCAAACCAGCCTGCCCAACACTAACCAAGCTTTTGCTTGGCCCTGATTTAAAAGAAAATAGGCACTGGCACTGCACAGGCATAGAACGGTGGTTTTCACACTGTTGGGCTTTATCTGTGCATCGTGCTGAAGGCCTTTCCTGCATCACACAACATTGAATTTTATGGTGGAAACTCTCGTTTGAACAAAATTTTGTCGGTGCATTTAACCTTTCACCGTCTTAGAGCACTAAGGACAGACTTGGGTTGAGTTTTGACCAAGGACTCTTTGTCTCTATATGAGGAACCTGAGGTCCCAGAAAGTATTGTAATTGATTGATATTTATTTGTTACAGCTTGTAACAAATTCATAGTAGTGTGATGAACCCTATGCTTGTTGTACTGCAGAATGCAAGGACGTTGTTTTCATCATTGTGAACAATTCTGTGCGTTGGGGCGGCTTACCACACATAATTGTGGTGGAATGTAATGCTTTTTGTTTTAAGTGTCACTGGGGGGGGTTTCTCTCTTGTGAACCATCGCTCAATACAGCTGACACCAGGCAGACCTCCTCCTAAGGAAAGAACACTCAAGCTTGGTAGGGGCCGAGGGTTGGTCAGCACAGCAGACTCAGCCAAAGGTTCTGACTTGTCTGTGTGGATGGG
Organism: Carapus acus; assembly: GCA_900312935.1. Classification (NCBI taxonomy): domain Eukaryota; kingdom Metazoa; phylum Chordata; class Actinopteri; order Ophidiiformes; family Carapidae; genus Carapus; species Carapus acus. The sequence goes on from OMPJ01044354.1 coordinate 29,912, forward strand.
TATTTTGGAATTTAACTCCTCAATGAAGGATTATGAGAAACCTGTTCATCACAGAGTGGTATTGGCTTCCAGTGTTACCCTTATGTTTCACAAGCTGTGTTTGGTTAGATTCAATCAGGTACACATGGATGTGTAAACTATTTGCATCGACAGCAAGTCATAAACTGGCTGAAATTCCTCATAAGTTGCAGAATTTTACAGACTTCATATGATAGGGTGCTGAGACGTTCCGAGTTAACAAACAACCAAACAATTACACTTCTACCACTCTGCAGTTGAGCTTGTTTCATGTGAAGACATTTTGACTTGCTTTTTCACATTACATTATTTATATTATGTGCAATTGGTTAGGAACACATTCTGTAGTACAACTATGACCAGCAAGTGATATTGTGGGCTATCTCAGCCCTTATCCTCCACCCTGTTGTGTCTCTTAACCTAATTTCCTGAGTGAGTATACAATATCTGAGGACACTGGCGCTGTGTCTGTGTTGAAGAAACTCTTTCAATGCTGATGTCATAAAGTCACACAATTCGCAGTCTGTTTGTCGCATGACAGTGGCAGATGAGGGTGTCGGGCTGTTATTCTCCACAATCACTCCAAAGACTGGTGATATTAGGCTAAGTCTAGCCAGACCAGTGCCTGTCAAGAGGTCAGAGACCCTGTTAGATGCGTTTTTCTCATCTACTCACATTGTCACTGGCATGAAATTCCTTGATTGCAGCCAAAGAATTCACGACACACGACAAATACTGTACCGCTGCTGCGTGATGCCCCAGTATCACTCCGGTGCAACGTGTGAGAGGGGAGAGCATTGCTTAAGGATGTTGTTGGGCCTGATCTTTGTCAGAACATGTTCCACACTCCCTTTAGCCAGGTTTTGCAGTTGCAATGAATGATTTATGTCCAGAAAATGTCACAGAGACCATCACCTGTATCTAAGTGTTATGGCAGAGCACCATGGAAAGAATGAAAAATATGGGTGACTGTCGGTTGGAGTGTTTTTCATCGGGAGTATATGTACATGAGAGACTGTCATGTACACATAAAACCTCATGCAATCACCCACATGCTGTTCTGTCACCTTCATTTTCCCCTAGATGTATAATACTTGCTTCTGTTTTCAGAATCCCTATCCTGCTCTGATATATCGCATGGTGTTCCCGCAGAAAGGGCAACAATGTAATACACATAACGGTACTTAAAATATGCCTTGCCGGAGACCTAAATGGCACTGCAGCGTTTCTCGTGATATACACTTAGCATCTGTAAAGGGAGGATGTACGGACTGATCCCCATCTTCAGCTTTGCCATGTTGAACTATTGCATAATAAAGTTAGACTATTTGGTCCATACATTTTTTGCTGACTGCTGAATCGCTTCATCATAGTCTGCAAGGAATAAGAACATACCACATTAGAAAAGGAATTCCTGACTCTTAAATGCAGCAACATAGTAATAATGATTCGATTAAGAAATATGTAATATAAACCATAGGCAATAAGCATGTACCTGTTCTTGGCATCCTGTTGACAACACTAACCAGCAAACTTGTTGTTTGTCTCGTTCCATGATTCAATGTTGCCGAGTCAATTTACTGTAATTACCCTCGAGGTCAAAATGAGCAGAGAAAATGGGGTGGCCACTCCCCTCTTGGTTCCCAATTTCCTGGCAGGAAAATTGCCTCATTCATAATACACTGTGCATCAAATTAAAGTAGAGTCTCAGCAATGTAAACTTAAACCGTGGAGAGATGTTTTTCCTCGAGTACATACCCTCAAACAGGAAGTTGATATGCTCGCCCTGTTATTAGATGAGCACTAGGAAAAAGGTCACACAGGGGTCTATTCTACTTGCATATTGATTAAAACAATTTCAATACAGGGAAAATACCACCTACCCCACGATTAATTCCTGTCCCACTCATATTGTTTTGTATTTGTGATACAAAAGTGACACCTCCAGAAACTCCAGACTGTGTGTGCCCACTGGTATTATTTTTATACCGATATCGGCATAAAAATGTAATATCGATATCGCATAAATATCGATATATTGCGTATGGCATATCGATACAAATAAAATCATGCTTGCGTTACACTGAAATAGGGCCTATGCGCTCCTGAAGCGTTTACCGGCGCACATATCGGTATCGACTGATATCGGTATCGGTAAATTGAGAGTTGGACAATATCGGCATATCGGATATCGGCATAAAAGCCAATATCGGACATCCCTATTTTTTTTTGCTTTAAAACCAATAAAATAATAACCGATAAAAATCAAATAATGCTTGCGTTACACCTAAAAAGTGCCTATGCGCTCCTGAACCATTTACCAGCACACATATTGGTATCGGCTGATTTCGGTATCGGTAAAATGAGAGTTGGGCAATATCGGCATATCGGACATCGGCAAAAAAGCCAATATCAGACATCCCTAGCAATTAGGCTTTGCTTGGGTTCGAGGTAAAAGACAAAATGTGAATTTGTCAATTAAATGCAATGTTTGAGATAGACATGCATGTTTCTGACCTGGTGCAAATACAATCCATTGCC
>OMPJ01044355.1:0-12173 GCA_900312935.1 Carapus acus
GCTTCTCCTCCACACTCTGCCCCTCCTCCCCCGCCTTCCTCCCACAGACTCACAGCTCGTGCTCAGCGTGCTCTCAGGCGCACCTGAGTTGAGTTGCCACTAATTGTTGTTTGCTGACTGGCAGTTTGGCAGAGGGTGATTGGTGGATCTCCTCATCTCCCAGAGTACTTAAACCTGGCTCTTCTGACCTTCGGCGCCAGATCTTCCCAAAGAGACACCTGGCAAGTATCGCGTCTTGATGTACACGTATTGCTGTCCGTATACGTGTACCATCTCCCTTGTCTCCAGATTTATTCTAAAGACTAACCTGCTTTTCCCTGCCTCCGCCGACTACCCCACTGCACTCCGGTCCGCCAGCCCACTGACGAAGCCCTGGTCCACCACCTCCTCCTGCCGAGCCACCCGAGCCTCAAACTGCCTTCACCTTCTCCCCGAAACAGCAATAAAATTCCCTCTTGGGTATTTTCCGACTCCTGCCTGTCTGTGTTGCGCTCCTGAGTCCTTTCGGTGCCGAGCCCTAACAATGTCTACCTAGGGGACAGAGGGAAAACACAGTAAGTCCAGGCAACTTGGGGATTACAGAGTCACAGACACATGTCATGGTTGAAGAATGAGTAGAAAGAGACAGAGAGATCAGAAGTGGTGAAGACATCAGCACAACCAAAGTAATAAACCATCAGAAACTGAGATTGGGCAACTTGCAACTGGAAAATCACTGCAATGCAGTAGATACATAGGGATGACAAAATGAGTAATAAGGACACTAAAGGAAAAAACGGCTAACAAAATAACACAGGATATCAGTATAAAAGTGAAATACTGAATGTGACATCAGCAAGTTTGTGTTGTGTTGAGTACCATAACCACTATTTGATTGGCAGCAGTTGAAAGGTTAACTTGTTCCATCTTATTCTTAATGCATACCGACAGAATGTGCCATATATTAACACGGACCAAGCAGGGAATGCAAAAGCACACGTGCACACACGGAAGCTTCATTTAGTCAGGAGTTTATTCAAAGAACACAACAGTGGATGTGAAGGCCAAAGCCTGAGTGCTACACTAAATGTTAACTTAGAGGAAAGTGATGTCGGGGGCACGGCAACCGAGACAGAAACGGGGTGGTGCAAACACACAGTGAAAACAGGCGACAGGTCGCTTGGGGGTACAGGAGCAAGACAATGAGCAGGCAAAGGTCACTGTACCAGGTTGTAGGCAGAGGCAAATCCGAAAAACACAGGGCAAGGCAATCCAGGAGGGCAGAGGACAAACTCAAAAAAACGGCGAGGTCAAAACCGGTGAGACTGGAAGTAAAATAAAACCCTGGAGAGTCATGGACGTACGCAAGTCAATCTGGCAACTTGGGCACAGGCACAGGTGTTGTTAAGCAGCTGACTGATTGTCCAAGTTACCAGATGATTGGGAGGTTGGAACAGGGGTGTGACAGAGCGGGGCAAGAAACAGGAACACACAGGAACAAATCAGAGGAAACACAAACTCGATTCATGGCATATATTGTATTTCAAAATGATAGGCAAACATTTAAAAAAAGATAAAAAGTCCACGAACTGGTCAATCTGCACAAGAATGTTACTTATACAGGTGTCCTTTATCTTTCCTCGCTTTCTTTCTTCAGTCTGTCTTTCTGGATAAAGATAAATGCAAAAGACAAATAAGTGTATCTTATCACTTCATCAGCATGCTCCCACTTACTCTTTGGCTGAGCAGTAACCAGATGAATCGAGTGGCTTACCAGTGCCCCCCTCCATGCGGCAAGAGTACTGCCTGCTTCACCTTGCGCCATCTCACTGACAATTTCAGATCAATCTGCAAGATTACACATGTCATTATACATGATATATTTTATATACAATGCATCATCTTGGTTATGTAACATTGAAACATTTTGCAGCAAGACAGCATACCCTCTGATAGCACCTATACATGCATAGTTTCTGGTTGATTACACAATCAAAGGTGAGGTTTAGCTAGCTGCTGCCACAAAGTGAGACTCAAAAGATTTAAAAAAATTTAAATCACTCCAAAGTTAATTGGATTCCAGCAAACAGAGCACTGCAGCAAACATTTTCTAACAAGCTTTATCATCTGTCCACTTCTTCAGCTTCTCTTCATTAGATCCATTTCCCAAGTACCGTAATACAAACGCAAATGAAGTAACACTTGTAGAGAATAAATAAACCGTTCACAGCCACTCTAGCTTGAATGAAGTGGGTCCACTGACCAAGTGTATTCCAAATGAAAAAAAAAGAAATCCAGCTGAATGCTTCTTATGGGGATGAATTGATGTAATTTCCCTCTCAAGCAATAGAGCATGCCTTCCCTCCCATCATCACCAAAAAAATAAAGCAAATCGATCAATCAGTCAATCGATCAATCAATCAGTAGATGACAATAGATGAATCGTGGTATGCTGAAAGATAGAGTTTTACAATTCAAAATACAAACGCATGTTTGTTTACGCCATAAAAAGGTTAACACTTCATGGAGCTGAATGAGAACTGACTGCATTCTTCAAGCACAACAGTATCAGTCATTCTACCACAAACACACCACTGCATTCACACCTGACAAAAAAATTAATTGCTTAATCGTGTCAGCATTGTAATCTACCACGACTGGTTTGGTATAATAAGAATGCATTATGTGCTTTTTGATTTTGTATGGTTACAATAAAGTGGGTTTTTCTACGCTGTTGATAACGTAAGCTTGTCTTGTATTGATCAGTCACTATCCGTTTTCAGAGAGGAGCCATTATTGGGGTAAAGGGATAAGAATGACTCTGGGGAGCAAGTCCATTTTCGAAAGCAAATGCATGGGTAGAAGACAAGGAACACAACAAATTGGCAATGTAAGATTTTAAGTAAGATTGTGATCACATTATTTTATATGTAAAAGACTGTGACTATTTTTATTTTATTTTTTTTACATTCAGAACATGAATCCAAAACATTACAAGCAATTTCAATCAGAGAACTCAAACAAGGATGCCATTATTGATCAGGCTCCCATGGGAATAATAATTTATTTGCAAACAGGATTTTGAGGATTTTTTTCATCATTGGGATTACTTTAACAAAAATGTAAACGAATGATTCAATTTCCTATTGAAAAATTTAACATTCAGTATGCCTGTCTGAATCCCCCCCGCCCCAAATTTACGTATAGAAACACACACAGGAAATTTCTGAGCCAGATTCAGGCTCTCCGAGGATTAGGAAAAGCTCCCTGGAGACCATAAAATTATATGAGAAAAGGCGGAAATTAAGTGAGGCAGTTGAAAAAGAAACGCCCTCTCCATGAATTGCTAGGCATGCAACTGGAGCTGATGCCCCCGTTTTGATTAATTACACGTGGAAATAAGCACAGGTAATTATAATTATCTTGTTTGCATTTAACCTGTTCCCATTATTTGAGGCAGCGGTCAAAAAAAATTCTTGCCATGGAAACCGGTTTCATCGACGACAATAATTTCACGGACTGGCTTTAATTTGCCCCGGCCTTCATTTGCTCGATAATCGTGAATGATGCAGTGGCCTGATGTCAAATGCAAACATCAACAGACAATAAACTACCCTTTGTTCTTAAATTAATAATCAACAACATTTCTGCAAACGAAGTTATTTATTTAACAACGAAAATCCTCTCTAATAAGTAATAACTATAATTAAAAACTCGAATTAAGTGACTGTGCTGATGAGGTTTATTTTGAAATACAGCGACTTACAATCGGTGCACTCAACGTAGGAGAAATTGTGATCATTTCTATATAAGTGAACAAGTCAATTAAATAATAATGATAATGAGAATCACAGGGAGCCCTGAGCTTGTTTCTTTGCAACGAGCCGGTCCATCCAGGGGAGATGGGAGACAGTGACACCCTAAGTGTGTTCCCTAAGCCTAGTCGACTCCGTAGTTTTATTTTGGTTGCTTCCACTGTAGAAAATCCCGCTGCCTTAAGATAGGAGGTTGGAAATGGCAGCACTGCTTTCAATCCAGGGTTTTTAACTGCTACATTTTCAAATAATCACTTACATACTCCATTTAATAGGAAAAAAAAAATCCTATTTCCGATTGCCACTGACAAACCTTTTTAATGAATATGAACTATTTTGCACCATGATTCAAATAATTATCGATTTTGTAATGTTAAATAGAATCGACTTGCACATTTTTACATAAATTTTGGCATATTTTGAACTAACGACCAAATCTGAAGCATTTTTCGGATAAAACCCGGATAAAAACTAACAGCTGTGCTGTGCCGCTGCTGTCCACGGACTTGTCGCATTTGATGCCAAACCACCTGCTCTTCGCCAGATCCCGGTCCAGCTGATCGATCAAGTCAGCAGACATTGGATCTGTTCCATTTTTCTCGTCTCGAGGTACAGTGTATGCAACCATCATCAATACCTCTTTGACTGCTTCTCTGTCTGAAAACGCCTTCCCCTTCCTGATAGGGTAATGTGTCGCTCTTAACGAGGCCTCAGTTGCTTTTAGTGACTTTTTCACTGGACTCCTGAGAAAAGACTCTTGGTTACCCAGAGCTGCCTTTGGCTCACAGGCTTTTTCTGCCATTGTGATATCACCACGGTCACCCCACAAGTGAGACACACACAGGTTTCTTTCTCACCTTGCAAATAATGCAATATCTTGGAATACCTTGCAGTTGGGGTGATGGGAGACTTAACCTGTAAGTAATCAGGGGTCAGCCTTTAGTGCCTTCTTGTTTGCAGTGGGGCATCCTTCTTCTCCTCATCCTCTCGGAGATCTGCTGTCCCCTCACTGTGCAGTCGCAGGTTTGGTACTTACTCAACGGATGACTTTCCTTCCAAAGTCAGGTTATGTCCAGATTTCCCTGAATACAGGGAGTCCATGGCTTACGTCGTCCCCAACCCAAGTCATTGACGTAGTTACGCAGCTGGCGTCCGTATTAAAGATATTAAGATTAGACTGGTAAAATTACAGAAAAGAAGAAAATAATACAGCAATTATAATCAAAAGATAATTAAGCTGCAAATTAATATTAAATAACTAACAAAATAACAAGACATCTAAACGTCAGCTACATACGTTAAAATGACACATACTTATACGACAGGTACTACTTGTGCGGAGATGTGGCGCTGAATATATCGTCATGCGACGGGAGCATTGGAAGCCAAGGAAGACAGCGTCACCTCGAGTCACCGCTTAATAATCTAAAGTGACATCATGAAGCTGTCGGAAAGAGGTGGAAGTGTAACCGGCATTGGTTATGCCCCCCCACCCCAGTCGACAACTCACGGACGACCACGGAAAAATGTGTACTCGCGGGCACCCCCCACTCTTCTCCCTCCGTCGACAACTCACGAGCGACCGCGGAGGGAGGCCTGGTGATGGGCCCGGCATTGACTACTTCCACCACTGGACCTCCTATATTCATACTGGCCTGATGTCAACCATTAGATTCCACAAATTATTTTTACCTGAAAAGATGTCTTGCATATTTGAATCTTGCACTTCAACTGTAAATTTTCTCGTAATCGGGATGCATTGTAACCATTGTGTCCCGTGTTAGTTCACCACTGGTGAAAATATATCATAATATACTGAAAACATGTTGTAAGGACAGTCTGACAGTGCCGAATATCCTAGATGTGTGAGGAGTGTGATGAAATCTTAATGTACAATGTAAACAAAACAATGCAGGGATTTTGTGAGACAAACCCCTGTAAGGTAATCACAAGTAGTAGCAATCAATAGGAGGTGAACAAATGAAAAACATACCATTTCAATTTCAGATAGCATGACATTTTTTCAAAATGCAACTTATCCACCTGACATCATGAAACTAATCAACTATTTTGACACATCTTTGGACTTCATGAAAAAGGGTTTTCATAAAAGAACATGCATTGTTCTCTGATTTCATTTTTATTCGGTTCCAAGCAAGAGATAGATTATCTATTCCTTTCCGTATATTTGATATGGATTCTTGTCAGATTATTGATTTCCATTTGGTTCACTCAGGGTCATACCTGAGACCGAGCAAATGAAATGTCAATGATTTGGGTTAACTGTCACTTATCGGTCACACGTTTGCAGTATTACAGCTGAGATACTCATTATTCAGTGGTTACTAACATCTGTCCAGACATCAGGAATGGTAAACCATCCACTCAATACAGCTCCAATCCGAAGGAAGACTAGGTTGATGCCTGCACTCCCCTCGGCACCTCCATGACGGCAGCTACCATTCTAATGTGGCCCTTGGTGAAAATGAGTTTGACACCACTGCCATAGAGGCACATATACACAGACTGAACATGAGGAAAAAACTTCAGTAATATCTTCTGAGTGTTAAACATACCTAGCAAACCACAGACATCCATCACTTAATATTTAGAGAAATATGTAGCAATATTCAGAACACTAAACTGGGGGAAAAGTTTTATTGATGATTCTTTCTTTCTATCACCATCTATCACTTTATCAGTGTGCCATCTTTCATCTTCTCTCCCTTAATAGCAACATCACTTAATTGGCAGTCAATGTTTTTATCCAATGATATTCTTACGTTTTTGATATACATGATATCAGTCATGGATTGTGTATTTCTATGCACCGTTATATCTGCACCCCATTGTTTTATATATTTAGTGCATCCTTATGCAGTGAGTAATGACTAAAACATAAGGTAGCTGTTGTGTTTCGAATGAGAAATTAGAATATAACTAGCTCAGGATATGTTCTTTTGAGATGCTAATGTCCTGATATTTACCTCTACTGTCACTTAGCACCTCATCAGAGCTCTGTCTGCTCAGTTGTGGGAACAATTGGGTCCTGTTAGTTGAGTATTGATGTCTGCCAACTGGATGTTCTTCCATATCTTCCTGTGCTTCATCAGTGTTGGCCGATATGATGTTGAGATCTGAGTATAGGTCAGCGTTGTTAAGTTCATCGTAGTTTATAGCATATTCTATCTCCTCAACACATGGAGGTTCGTCATCTTCGAAACACCTACAAGAAGAGAATAAAATTCAAGGATAGAGTAAAAAGTGAGATGAATTTTAAATGACAGCATTGAAAAGTAGTGCCCGGCAAGGTGATATATAAAAAGCTACAATACTATGACACAAACCATATTTCAAATTTCCTATTTTAAAAATTAGCTAATATTGAGTGTGGTACATAGAGATGTCCATAGAAGTCCATTCGAGAACAGAAAGCACAAAGTGTGCAGAAACAGAGCACGTAAACCATGTACCATCGTTTACCATCCAAACACTCTAACAGCATAAAGACGCATCAAAGACAAAACACCAACACTGATGAGAACCAGGATACATCTGGCTTAAAACTTGACAACTCACCCAAAACAGATCTAAGTCAGATCTGATTCAGAGACATGCTAATCATGCTAATAATAATTGCTGTTTATTTTTTGGGTGACAAACTGCCACTTAGTTTTCAATTTGTTGATGCTAAGATGGAACAAAATCAGCATTGCCTTGTTAGCATAGACATTGCTACATTTCTTGTGTAGGGAAGTAAGAGTGAATGAGTGAATGAATACATGTAGTACAGCCTTGTGACATTTAGACAAAGGTAGCATGGCTGTCCCTTTTCTTTGCAAATTCAGGTAGTTAGGTACCTCGTTGATGAGGTGATATAGCGATCCAGGAACTACACCTAACTATCACCTATTGACGTGCCATGAATAGGCGAGGCATTTATCACATCTTTAACATTTTGTTAGCTCAATTGAGAACAAGAGGAGCTAAATGCATAGTATAAACTAGAGATGTCCGATAATATCGCCCCACCGATATTATCGGCCCGTTACTAGCATAAAAATGTATCGGTATCGGATTTTTTTTTTGCTTTAAAACCGATAAAATAATGCTTGCATTACACCAAAATAGTGCTTATGCGCTCCTGAAGCGTTTACCGGCGCACCTCATCAAGCTGCGTCTGATATGTCGGTATCGGCTGATATCGGTATCAGAAATTGAGAGTTGGACAATATCGGCATATCAGATATCGGCAAAAAAGCAAATATTGGACATCCCTGGTATAAACGTAACATTTCAATTGTCTTATCATTGTTTTACTTAAAATGTTTCCACATATTTGAGAGGAAAGACAGAATTATTTGGGAAAGTTGTTCCTAAATTATCACATTTTCATGACTGGCGTCTTATTTGGAGTATCTATTGTATGCCAACTGGATGATGCTGAGTCATAGTTTGCTCTGGTCCAGGGTTTGCATTCTATCACGCCAGCTGTTATAAACACAGCACACAGGATATGGATTTTCCTCTGCAAGGAAAAAAATCCCTATATTTGATGTCTGTTGACAGTTACTCCAACCCCAAATGGGTAAGTATTTCTAGTAAGATTCTATTCACATGTAAATAAACAAATGTTCTGAAGCATTTATCAAACCTTACTGATGAGAGCTGTGGTCCAGGATCATGTGGTCTAGGGCAGTACGGCTTATGAGATTCCTGCTGTAAGGTGCTTGTGTATCTTTCATCACGGACAAAAGGCTGTGGCAGAACTTGACTCCAATTTCCTCCATCTCCCTGGTCCCTGTTTGCAATCCCTGAATATACATGCCCACAAAACATATCAGAAATTGGTATTTGTAGCTTGGAAGGCCAGATCGTTGAAGTTAAATTTGTGATGCAAGACAATCATAGCGATTGCAAAAACAGCTGTGAACTCTCTGTCATCCTACACATGTACCCATACATTCTAATCCGTCTCCTACAGACTCTCTGATTTCAGGCCTACATCCATGAGCTCCCGCTCTCAGAGGACATTCATGATGTTGATTACCTCCCCCCACCTTCAAATTATATCTCCAAATCCAACTAATTCACTGTGAATACTTGCATGTCTTGTTTGTACTTTAAAGCTGTTATTGTTGATGACATTGTCTATTTGCCCAATGTTTGCTCAATGCTCAATGTTTACCAATACAATATATCTTCTCAGATATATTGTATTGTAAAACATTGAGCAATTCAAAGTGACATAATGAATTTTATGTTAATAAATCTTTAAAATTCCCGACTGCACTGCACCGCTCCTTTTTGTCACAGTCTGCGAGCTGGGTCGTGACAAAGTGGGGGCTCGTCTTCTCCGGGTTTTTGTTTCATTCTCGATAGAGCAGTAAGGTGGTGTTTGTCGACCACATTGTCTCTTCGTTAATTGTTGGGAGTGCGTTGATTAGGGTATTTGGTCTTGGTGGGCGCGGCCAGGCACTCCACCACTGAATTTTGTGAATGGGCTCCGAATTGGAGTGTGACGTGACGTCATCGGGGCCTCTGTGGAGTAATTAACGCACTAGGCTGGAGTGATGCAGTGGACGGTAAATTCGTCGGGTTAAATTGATTATTTTTGTTGTTGCGTGGTTCCGGAGGTATTGACGAAGGTCGGCTGGTGCCGAGGTTTGATGGGCATGCAATCCCCTTGGTAGGTTTGGCGGCGTTACCCCTCTGGGTGCGTTGCGTTTGTTGTTTTCTGTAGTGCTGCAGTTAACGTGGTTGGAGTAATTACTCGGGAGCACAGCCGTAGTTTTGGGAGAGTTGCCATTATTTGGTCGCTTTACCAGGCCAGCGGTATTTTAGTGCATAAGTACCCGCCGTGGACACTGCATGAAGACTAGGAGAGAGGGTAGTCAGGCAACTTACGGTCAGGCAGGTCAGATACAATACAATACAATACAATACAATTTAATTTGTATAGCGCCAAATCATATCAGGAGTTATCTCAAGGCACTTTACAGGATGGAGCAGGTAGTGCTCCTCAATATGTAAACAGTCAGGGGCTGTGTGGATGGACACACAGACACCCAACACATCCCCCATTAGCGACAGTGGTCAGGAGAAGCCTCCCCTCAAGAGTGGAAACCTCAGGAAGGCCAGGCTGCAGGTGGGCGGTCAACTGCCCTGACCGCTCGGGTAGATAGAGGGGATAGAGGGGATTGTGCGTTCTGGATGGTTGTGGGAACCGTGCTGGCACTCGTTTTTGCTTTTGTGTTGGTTGGTCGGTTATTTTCTTATATTTTATTTTTTCGTTTTGTTTTGTTGGTGCATGATGGCAGACATGAAGGATTTTGTGGAAGCTCCATCGGAGAAGTTTTTGGACAGATGCACTAAGGATCAGTTGTTAAAGATCGCGGAGCATTATGAAGTGGAGGTACCCAAGAAACAGTTAAAAGATAATATCAAATGTATTCTCACGGCGAACTTGATGGATATGAGAGTTTTGTCGGTCAATCGAGACCAACCCCCCCGTGGTTTTGCCAGTGTAGGTGAGACCACTAGTTTGCCCCCAACGCCAGCCGCCGAGGGTTTGACGTCTGAGCAACGGAGAGAGATGCTCATGTTGCAACTAGAGCACGAAAGGTGGATGGAAAAACAACGGTTCGAGATGGAACAGGAAAAACTGAGTTTGGAGCGGTACTGGCTGGACCTGATTCAGAGTGGAAAATTGCCTGTTGATGGTATTGGGGAGCGGGATAGTGATACAGGTTTCTCTGGGTCGGGGAATGGTTTCGATATTTTCGGTAACCGAAATTCAACGACAAGGATCCGGAGACGATTTTCACTCTGTTTGAGAGGATGGCAGAGACGTTGAAGTGTCCGGTATCTGCTCGCATGTTAATGCTGCAGTACGCGTTGACGGGGAGAGCTCAGGGGGCCTACTCCGCATTGTCGTCCAGCGATAGTCAGGACTATGGGGTAGTGAAATCGGCTGTGTTAAAGGCGTATGAGTTGGTTCCCGAGGCTTATCACCCGTGTGATGGATGAAAGGTGTTTGTTACTTTAAGACCTGTGGGGGGTGCGCACATGCGCAAAACTGTTGTAACCTGGAGTTGGTTGTGTTGTATCTGCGAGCGAAGTAAGATAAAGCTAAGTTCCTGATCAGCATCTGAATTGGTCCGTTCTGTTGCACAGTAATAAGAGTGAGTTACCCACAATATTACATGGTGTCAGAAGTGGGATCTGGGCAAGTGCAACGATGCCGCAGTTTACTCCACTGAGTGAATTTAAGTTTGACTGCCCCGCCGAGTGGCCGGAGTGGAAACTCGCGCTTCAGGCTCGCCACGAAGCTAAACGAAGACGATGGGGAGATTCAAGTAAGCTCGTTGATCTATGCAATGGGAAGTGAGGCTGAAAAGATATTCAGTTCATTTGTGTTCACGGCAGAGGACCAGAAAAAGGACTATGAACTCATATTGAAGAAGTTTGATGAGTACTTCATTCCTTGACGCAACATCATACACGAAAGAGCATGTTTTTATCAGCGGACTCAACAGGCAGACAAAACAGCGGAGATGTACATCCGGTCACTGTACGAGCTGGCGGAGCACTGTGAGTTCGGGGACAGGAGGGATGAGCATCTCAGAGACCGCCTGGTAGTAGGCATAAAAGACAAAGAGCTCTCCCGGCGTTTCCAGCTAACGGCGGACTTGACGTTGATGCAGGTCATAGAGCAAGTGCGTCAGGCGGAGGAGATAACTAAACAGGTCAGTCTGCAATCCAACCAACCTGAGGCCAGGCCTGCTAATGTAGATTTCGTCAGACGTCGAGATAGCCGACAAAAGAAACAGAACTGGCAGCAGCGCGGAGACAACGGTCCGACAAACCAAAAGATGGGAGACCGTGAAAATGTGGGAGATGCGGAAAACCGCGGCACACTGAAGAGAAAAGGTGCCCCGCTCTGCAAAGTAAGTGCAATAAATGTCACAAAAAGGGACACTGGGAACGTGAATGCCACTCAAAAGCGGTTAGTGAAATCACTGAAGAAGTGAAACAGATGTACTTTCTTGGAGAAGTGGGAGGAGAGGATAGCCAGGATAATTGGACTGTTAGCTTAACTATATGTGACAAACCAATGGCCTTCAAAATCGACACAGGAGCTGATGCCACAGTTATCAATGGATGTTTAAGAAGATTAAATCCAAGGTACGACTGGACCCTCCCGACACACACTTCCTAAGCACAGGAGGGGACATCAGGTGCACAGGAATGTTCCAGACCACCACCACTTACAGTATAAAGAGAGAGTGTATACATTCCCAGTGTATGTGATAAAAGGTAAAGGAAACTGCCTACTAAGCCGCCCTGAAGCCGTGGCAATGGGTCTTGTGAAGCGTG
>OMPJ01044365.1:0-11046 GCA_900312935.1 Carapus acus
GCAGCTTGCCCATGCTTGTGGACACGCCCGCCAATATTTTGTCCAACACGAGACGCGCACGCACACACACACACACACACTGAGAATGAGCACTGCCCAAAAAGATAAAAACATGCTCAATTTTTCACACCGCCGTTTTTGATGTGGAGCAGTTCAGGCTCTCTCTCTCTCTCTCTCTGTGTGTGTGTGTGTGTGTGTGTGTGTGTGTGTGTGTGTGTGTGTGTGGCGTGGCTCTGTGGCAGTAAAGCAGTGCTGAATATTAATGAGAGAATAATCGGGCACGTATAGAGGAGATGCCCCGTCCAGGCCTGCTCCTCTACAAGGAGAATAAAAGAAAATAAAGCCCTTATAAATTATTCTCTGCTCAGCAGGAGGAAGAGGAGTGAGCCCTGCGCCGCCGCCGCCGCCGCCGCCGCCGCCGCCACACACACTCTCACGCCCGCTCACACACGTACGACCACACTCTGAGCTCATTGCTGTCTCTGTCAAAATTTTGCACGTGTCAAAACACACACCCAGACGGACTACGTGAAACGCACACACACACACACACACACACACACACACACACACACACACACACACACACACACACACACTCACACACAAAGAAAACGCTGTCGAAACAGTGTTTGATGTCATAACAAGGGAAAGACAAACAATCAAAGTAAACATATTTTTTGGATCTATCGCCAGAAACGAAACACACAGACTATTTCCAATTTGCTAACATGGTTTCCCTCAAACAGAGACGCCAATTCCTCAGTTACACCATATTTCTCCTCAGTTTGTTGCTTTACTGCAAGTGCCTTATTGACACCTCAGTGAATTTGTTTTCCCCTGCAGTATATTGAGCACATCTGAGGGAATAGCCACATATTTGTGTGTATTTATGAATATATCCAGGTCACGATTGTATGTACAGTATACTGTATGTGTGAATGTATCGATAAAGCCAATTTTTACCAAACCAGTGACGACATATAGGACGTAAACAAACCTCACTGATACATGGAGGCCAATTATATCCAGATCTGTATTGTGAAATACGACCATGATGTAGATTTGGGGAATGTAATAACAAACAGAGCTTCTCATATTACATATTCCCTTAGACCCAGAAGGAAAAAAAGTTTGTGAACTTCTTTTTTTAATATACTCCACATAAGACTTTTGGGTGAAAAAACATTACTACAATACTAATACTAATACTAATACTAATACTATACTAATACTACTTCTACTACTACTACTACTACTACTAATAATAATAATGATAATAATGATAATAGAAATAGATAGAAATAGAAATACGACCATGATGTAGAGTTGGGGAATGTAATAACAAACAGAGCTTCTCAGATACTTGATGTGATACAATCACAGATTGTAATCAGAGCAGCTGAGATCTGTGAGTGGATGTTGTAGGGATGATAACATCGTATTCCTGCACACACACCTATATTACACTACATACTGTATTCTAACTGATATATCTATACGAACAGTATGTACACAGCAGATGAAAAGTAACCACGGCGTGTAAGAAATGAAACGAAGCAAAAGGGGCCAGGAGGTGTGAGAAATAGCGTCCGTCTGTGTGTGCTCTGGAGGGTCAGAGGCATCGCGGCGAAGGTACAGGAGAAGGCAAACAGGCTCCCGCAGCGCGCAGCAGCTTGTCCTCGGCAGGCGGGAGGCAAAGCCCTGTCAAGACAACAAAAGCAGGCCTGCGCAGGATTAGCAGCGCGGGATAAATCTGGAGAAGCCCCAGATGCATTTGTCAAACCAGATTCATTTCGAAATCAACGCGCTGGCGTGGATCCATTTAGCGGATTAGCGTCACAACCTGCGGTCCGGCACGCGTGACGCCACCTCGCCCGGTGGTGGTGGCGGTGGCACCGAGGCCCCGCGCTCGGCTCAGCGGATGAATCGCAAATAATTGGTTTGCATTCTTCCCGCCTCTCAAACTCGCAGCGTTTATCTGCCCTCTGAGCTTCACCCGAATAAATCCGTCGGCCGTCGGTTACCTATCCGGTCCGATTAGCGCTACATCCCTCCCCGAGCACGCTCAAACACGATGTGTTTTAACAGCTCCGCGTCATTAGAGAAGCCGCTCGGCTACCGCGGTGTCCTTGAGCAGCGCGATGAAGCCACCTTCATCTCCACGGGGTTTTAGGCCAAAGCCGCCTCGCTGGACTCACCTAGCCGAAAAATGGAAAAATTGAGTTTCTGCGCAGAGATCAATAAAGCAGCACGTTCCTCTCGACCTAATCACCATCCGTGTCCGTCCACCCATCAGTCAAACTCTCCCACGGCGCGGCTACAAACTGGGGCATGTTGATGTTGTCGGGCCCCGCTGGTCCCGGGTCAGACGATAAACCGGTTTGTGTTGTCGCTGCTCCATCCTGCTTCTACTGAGGTGGGAGACGAGGAGCGGAAGAAGTGAGAAGATGAACGATCAGACTATTTGTGGCAGATCCAGCCCCAGAATTAGAAGATTCCTGGATCCATCGTTTGGGCTCTCCTGGAGCTCCCAGGCTTGCGTGTCCTCCTCTGCCCTCCGTGAATGAGTGTGCATCTGAGTGGGTGAATGAGAGGAAAATGTGGATGGTTTTGAATGAGAGTGTGGTGTAATTACAGCTCATTAACCAAAACACACCGCAGCAAACGCAAACCACAGTTTTATAGATGTCTTTTTCTTTCCCACTTTGGAGGGCAACACCTGTGAGGTTCTCACTCTCTTCTCTTTGTTGCTCCTACTACGGTCATTGGTGGAAGATGACAGTCATCCAAGTTCTGGCTGAGAAAGATATTTGACCTCTTACCACAGACATTTATCGTCTTTTGCTGTACCCAGTAATTTGCCATCGGGGGGGCCGGAGAGGCAGTGCCTCACCTGTCATCATGGAAAGAGAAAAATGTCTCCAGTGATTTGCATTATAAAGTTATTCTTAAATCTAACCTTTTAAGTGCTGTCAATCAAATGGTGAATAAGCTTCTCTGTAGGGTTCATCTGGATGTTAATCTGATCGTGATGAGTCGGTGCCTCACCAGCCATGAACCTCAAAGCAAATGGACTTATCCAGGTGGTTGGTTGGTTGGTTGGTTGGTTGGTTGGGTTTGAAGGTAAGTAGTTACTTTATTGATCGGTTGATCTGGCAATCCAGGACATTGAAACAACACAAGTAACCAAGCAAAAACATTTGTTGATAACCAGCTGAGTCATGTGACCATTGAACCTCTACTTGAATGAAGAGACGCTGAAATTTCAACACACAATTTCAATACGATAACATGTACCTTGGCGTATAGCCGCTGCACTTTTAACCTCTTATTTAGCAAACTAGCCCACATTTCCAGCATTGATCATCCAGCTAACTACCCGTCTGTTCCCCTCATTGTCCCCTCACAGGATAAGTAGTGGGGATTAGCTGCCATCTGACTGGAGCTGAGGAAGCATTTCAAAATGAGCAGCGAGACCCCGTCAGGAACCAGATCCAGCGGCTGTGACTCAGCCTCCACATGGGTTCTCCTTCTGTTCCCGCCACGGCCCACATGCTGCTGCAGGTAATTGCGAATAAAACCCTCGTTAAGTTGGGAGGAGTTATTGTTCTGGAGTGAGTTTGACAACCGGCTACTCCGTCTGCTCAACTTTACCGCAATTTTTTGTTTTCCGGTCTTTGATAAGGACAAAAACACAAGATCCAACTTTGATTGCAGACTTGAAGCAATCAAAGGGCGCCGGTCTAATTGCTGTCTGAAAGGGCGCCCGCAGTGGGGACGCAGAGAACACCTCTTGATGAGCCGCGTTTTCATCTTTAACAAAGCCAAATAAAAGGAAAACATTTTCATATTTCATATTTCAAACGCCGCACTTCAACCGCGTGGCAGCGGAATTCAGCGCGGCCCCTCCGTCGCTCTGAGCTCCACTTTCCATGAAAAGCACACCCGCTGTAGGGCTCGCATCCCTGTCTAATTGATTTTGATTGTGATTCTGTGCGCGGAGCGTTTTTAGACATGGCAGAGGCTCAAATCATCCCGGCGCAGACAGGAACGACCCTGTTGTGTCTCATTTTACTGCCCATCACCTCCTCCTGCTGACTCATACCCGATCTGCTCTCTTTTATGATTTTCTACCCTTTTATTTTTATGATCTGCAACCTGAAGCCCACTTAGCCGTCATCTTCACTCAAAGTCAAGGAGGATGAAATGATGTAGGTGGGCGGTGGTGTGGCGTAGGAGATGGAGCGGCCATTTGAGAGGTAAACGTTTGTCCGTTTGATTCCAGACAGAGTTATGACACAGCGTGACGCAGGATTGGTTCAAATGCAGAGAAGCCAGTGAATTATTGACAATTGAACTGAACAAGCAGGTTGATCAAGTGTGTCGAAGTCTAGAACTAGAAAAAAAACAAGAACAACCCACCAGATCCATCAATCTATGTCCTGTGCAGGGAAACACAAAATACACAAAGGAAATAAACCACCAACTTGTGACCTTCCCGGGAAGTGACAGTCACTCAGGATGTGTAACTCATTCATAAAGTTTGTCTCGGGGTTCTGCTGGTTCTGGGCCGGTCGGGGCCTAAATTTGAGCGGCGCTGACAGGCGAAGGGCCTTCTGACGCGTCCCAGAGACGACACCGAGACACCTCCAATCAAATTTACCGAGCCACCAAACTGCGTTTGTCTCTTTCAATCATTTCGCTCCCAGTCTGGCCCAGCCGCCACCTGTTGGACTTCATCCCGCCGCCCGATTCTAACAGAATTTCTCAGCCTCTGAGTGCTGCACAGTGATATCTGTCCGCTCAAAACTCCACCCATACGGGTCTGGATTCGAGATGCGTAATGTAATGCTCGTGTGCCGAGGTGATCCACAGACAGCGGCTCCCAAGCCGCTGATGGAATCATCTCACACCTGCCCTGTGAAGGCAGAGGAGACGGCGGGAGCAAAGGCGTGCTGCATGTGGCATCATTTCATTAGGATGTCAACACAATTAGCTTTGATTTGATTTGTAAAATCTGCCGCACGGAGCAACTCAGAATGATTAAAAGGCGGCTGTTACACCTTTGAAACCCTGAGATGCACACGAGGGGGCAAAAATGACCCCAGGAGTTGTTATTCTCCTAAATAATATTATTGAAAATAGGATATTAAATTTATTAAATTTTGAATCAATATACTCAATATATCAAATATTAAAATTAAAATATGAAATATTCGAGGAATTTCTCAGTAAAAATGTTTGTGACATGACGCAGTATTTTATTTTATTTGTTTTCTTTCTTTTTGAGAACATTCACAATATTTTGAGTCAACTTGTGAGCAGATTGGGTCAAAGTCCAAAGCGGACAATGAAGATGCTGCTATTTCATTTGTCTGATTTTGGAGATTCCAATACTAATCTTTTATTTTCACCCATGGCTGGGTGTATTGAAGTAGGCGCATGATTTCCGCTTCGATTTTCACTCTTTTCTTTGCTCTTGATTCATCAGAGTACAAAGGAAACACAGGACATCAGGAGCTCTTTTATATATAAAACTGCTGATATTTTCACACTGGTTTCGAGGGAAAATCTGCTCATTAACTCACCTCCAAACTACTTCACCTCCATTTGATGGTACATAAACTTGTTATTTCAGCATAGCACCTTTAATTTAATCCTGTTTGACAATCTTGTAAAGTTGGATACGGGCGATTACGTCTGACGATCCCAAAATCAAAACCTCCCCGCCCAGGAGTGCGGACGCGTTTATGACTGTGCAATTTAAATGTTGCATCGATTTCTCTCCGCCTTGGCTCCGATTCACAGCCGTGAGAATTGCTTGGAACTGCAATAGAGAGTGATGGCACAAGGAAAATCATAAATTACAGGCAATATGACGCGCGGATGCTCGGCCATGGCTGACGAGCCGCCGCCAACTCTGGGCTTGAACAGGCGTCGGAGTCTCCGACAAGTGCAGCAGTTGACCTGCGGCGAGCCCATCGAGCTGTTTGGACACACAAATGCTTTGCGAGACCTTGAGCACGATGCCAAGTGTTAACAGACTACCCCAGCTACTTTCCTGAATACCTGATTTTTCTCGGCTTTCCACCAAAAAGAGCTGGAAAAAACCCTTAAAACACGCACAAATTGATCCAAACATGCATCAACACGCTGGGTTGAAAAGAGGTGAGTGATTAAAAACAGGTAAACGAGCAAAAAGTGTTTCGAGCACCTGCAAAGGATTTTCAAGCCGTCTCGCCCAGGAGATGCCGGAAAGGGAATTCAAATCAGAGAAAATCCGAATTTATGCGTCTCTGCTGTTGCACCAATTGCACATTCACCCCTGCAACAAAAGCCTTCCTGTGCTGCACGTGCTTCCAGGCGGCACACGCCGCATTAGTATAGCTGCCACAGGCGAGACCATTCAGCTGCAAGATTAGCCGCGGCTGTCATGAATACCAGATTAAGTTGTGGACACCGAGTCAATAACACCAGCACATTTATAATCCCAACAGCAGATTTCTCCAGTCTGCTTTTCAGCCGCAACAGTCAGAAAAAAAAAAAGGCCCATTTTCGCTTGTTAGGGACGTGAAAGGCAATTTAGTTCTGTTATTTTGCTGTGCATAACAAATCAAAAGCCAACAATCCACTGGTTTTCTCTTGCTCCCGCTCAATCAGCACTTTTCCCCCTTTGATCATTTATTCATGCGATTACGCCAGCGCGTCACCGCACCATCCCAGTGTTCGTCTTACATTATATTAACGTGACGAGAGCATCTTTGAAGTCTGACACGGCGCGCTTTGCGCCCCCGCGCGCTTCAACCAATTACTCTCAGTTTGTTTGTTGAAATTAAGAATGAGCGCGGCCTTGTTTGCAGAGCTGCCGCTCCACTCCGGGGGGCCCTCGGCGGCCCGCCTGTCGCTTTGGGAGGACCCTCAAGTGGACGGACGTTTGTTTTGCGGAGAGCCGCTCCGGCTCCTGGACGATATTTTCATCCTGGCACTGCTTTTCCAGCTGCCGGATTGTTGTAATGCATCACTCTGATTTCCCATTAGCCGCGTTTCCTGTCTCCTCTCCCCTTCCTCCTCCTCCTCCTCCTTGCCATCATTTTTATTCATTCCTCCCCTCGTTCAGCTCTTTCCGCAGCTCCTGTATCTCACCTTTGATTTTATCCATCCACCGGCGCCTTCCTCGCTCTTCTGTCCTTGCTCCTCGTGTTCTTCCTCCTCTCATTTTGTAGGAGCCTCCGGTGAGTGATTACGCGGCTGAGGATAAGAGGTTTGAACGCTGGATATGCGAACAAAGTGCACAAGCGCGGCGCGGTTAGCGCGGCGCGGTGATTGACACGCATGTAGCGCCTAACGAGCAGGTGAGAGCGTCGTAGGGAGAAGTCAGGCCTGATTCTAATACTGCTGTGAGCTTGAGGCAGGGAAACAGACTGAAGATGTTTTGCTGCAGGCATGAGGTCAATAGTGGAAAGTCGCAGTATTTTCCCGATCTAAGATTGACAATTTGATGTTTCAGCTTGCGAATGCCTCGACACGGCGGCGCATTTTGCAGCCAGACTCGCTGCTTTCTGCGTCGCCCGGAGTTAACTGGCGATGATCTTATCGGGCCCGGCGCTGTAACTGGCAAGCATATTCTCCACATAGCACGCTGACGCGTGGCACGTGACCTGCGACCGGAGAAGGTGCGAGCGCCCCAGATTGCACGGGAACGTAAACACGGAGGCTCATGCGTTGCTCAGGGGCATTAATTTTCCATGAGGGGGAGCAGCCGTCTGTGTAAACGTCGCCTCTCGCTGTCACTTTCTCTATTTCAATCAGCATTCACCGGCAGCCCGTCTGCCACCGGGCGCTGGAGACGGCCCAACGTCTTCCATGGCGGCCTGCGTGGCGAATTTATTTACACATGAGCACCACCAACACACGAGCGCGCGCACACGCTCACATAGTCCGGGATTCACAGACACACACTAAATTGGATGTAGAAGCAGACATATAGATCAGACAATCATCAGACAAATTCATCACAGTCCCCAGCGCATTGTTCCTCTGTTCAAACTTAAATTGGACCTGGGCAAACCACGGCCCTCGGTCCACATACGGCCCTTTGTATGTCCCTGTCCGGCCGGCGTGAGGCCAATCATAGACAACATAGATTAAACACACACTCTGATTAACAATACCAGCTATTCCAAATATTTAATTCAGAGCATTTTACAATGAAGAAAGTTGGTGGCTCTCTGACACAATTCAGGGTTCTCATGTGGCTCCTGGAAAAAATTGATTGCCCACCGATGCCTTAAATACACAACCTTCCAATATCCACACTCTTCCACAAGTGGGATTATTTTTGACCCCAATCAAAATTCTCAAAACATTGAGAATTTTCTCAGAATGAATAAAAACAAAAAATTAAGAAAAATATGGCCTCATGTCACAATCATGTTTAATGAGAAATGCCTTGAATATGACTATATTAAGAATTGTCTTTATAAAGATTTTGAAGAATAACAACCCCTGGAGTCAGTTTTGACCTCACGTGTGCATCTAAGGGTTAAGATGTGTGCAGGCTTCACGTGCACATCCGATTTTTCCCTTCATCTCCTCTTCACAGACATACATCACTCTCTCTTTACCCCTATCTGGACCAAAGGTAAGGTTCTATACTATATGACGTGATGCTGCGCAAAGTTTCTCAATGTGTCCATAGATAGGTCCCCATAGAACTGTATCATAATTAGATAATTTCAGTTGAATAAGTAGACATTTGGGTGCTTCCCTTTTTTTAAGCATAACCAATTTGCATTAAGTGAGGCTTTCACTACAGCTAAATCTCTCCTAGCTGAGACTTCGCAGGCGCTACCTGCTGTGTGCACCCACACAGGCGCAGTTTGAGCTCATATCCGCGACTCAGGGACAAACATTGCCAGCGTGTGTGAGGCGCTTGTGACTAGACGAGCACGCTGCAAAATGCTCTGCCGTCCCTGCACCATTTTACAGATGCAGCCCAGTGTCTCACACAGGGTCAGCGCTCTTGGACTTAGACTCAGAATAGAAACTGAGGCTGAGAAACATGGCTCCATGTTGCTCAACTTTCTCTCAGCATTGGATTATACACCCACCAACCCTCCAAAACTTAAAATGTCAAATTAATTAGAGATGACTTGGTGTTTACAAGTTTTATAAAGGTTCTTTGCTAAGTTTCGCAGCCACTCATAACAAGGGCAAAGGTTAAACTAATAAAATAAAAAACATTCTCAGAGGGTCAGAAATGTACAGACCGAGCCAAAGCATCCAAACAAAAACCACAGTGAATGCATGTGTGTAAACAAACTTTTTATTTTCTATTTTTCAAAGAAGCACCTACAAAAGAATTCTCCTGAATAGGAGTCTGCGATTATTTTGGGAGGCGTCAATTTTTTTTCTAACATGCAATCAGCGTGCTTATCTGGAGAAAATGATTCTCCACAGAAGAGTGTGTGTGTTAGTGTGTGTGTTACGCCATGGCAATGACACCACACACACGCCACTGGCATCATGTCGACAGATAACATTTGCAGCGAAGGTCAGAGGTCCCCACAATCACACAGCCGCTCTGACCACCACAAACCTCAGTCGAGAGCGCCTTCCAATAAACCACCATATATGCAAATGACTCAATTCCAATGAGGGAAACACAAGTCGGAGGCAGAACACATTTTCCACAGCAGGCGGCGGCCCGAGAGTAACAAAGCAGCACAACCCAGTAGTGGATTAGTCGAGGCGTACAAGAGGCCAGGTCCAGACACACCCCCCTGGGGAACTCCTGCCAGCTAATCCGACCCCGGCACTTTCTCCGTCAAACCCCCTCCTGGCTGCATTTTAGCCCAGCACTCCCCCACAACACACACACGCAATAACACTATTACCCAGGTAAAAAGAATTTAACATGGATCTTAACACACGCTGGCGTCAAGCTTATCCGTGAAGCCGAATCTATTCAGGCAACTCTTGCTCCCCATCTGCCTCTTCCTCTCCCTCATCCTCTTTTTCTCCCTCTCTCTCCCTCCTTGTATGTGTGTGAGTTCCATATCCCGCCTGCCCCCGCACACACAAACACGGCCACACACACACCTTTCATCCCATTCAGTGACATACAAAACCGCGAGATGTCCTCACAGCTGTCACTCAGAACGCACTGTTCATACTCGCCCGCACAATGTTTTTTGCGTCCCTGAGGTCAGCGCAGTCGTGGAGCTGTTTGATTGGCTGATCTGTCACCCCGGCGGTGGAGCATGCGGCGAAACATTAATGTACGTTTCTTTTCAGGATGGCATGAGCCGATGCACAATGTCGTTTGCGGGGACGATGCTCGGTGAGACCGTGCACGCTGGATTTGTACATCATGTACAGACATGAATACAGCCGAGGGAGCAGGAGGAGGGCGGTGGGACTGCACGTCAGACGGTGACTGAGGACTGGTGAGAATGCATCAATATGTCTGAGGCCCACTCTCTCTCGGGCTCTCCCGTCGATTACAGTGGTAAAGACAAGCTAGCCGGTCCCCCAATCCATTCCCAGAAGCCCTCAGTGGGCCTGAGGACACCTTAAGAATTCTGATGCCAGGAGGAAATAGGGGATGCTCCTCTTCCCACTGGCAGATATGCAACAGTTTTCGGCCCGTTCACATAAAGCACTGGGACGATCAGTTTTACGGAGAGATGCACCGAGGATACAAATCTTACACTCACGTGCTTGCAGTCTAGTTTGTGTGACTGGGAATAGATGGATTCCAGCCTTGCTCTTTTTTTTTCATAGGCTACGGCCCACAATTTATCCAGTTAAAGCAGAGAAGAAGAAGAAATGTAAATCACAGAATCTCAATGCGGCAAGGTGCAATTCCAGCCATGCAGCATGTAGAACACTACTTGGCTGAATAAATTTGAAAGCATCCTAAATGTCACCGCCGCATTCATCACCTTTTCGCTCCTGATGCGGAATTACTTTTAAATGCCCCCGTCAAAGCAGAACAGTGGAATTGACTTTGAGGTTGGTGGAGTGAGGTTGATGTGTTTA
>OMPJ01044401.1:0-19871 GCA_900312935.1 Carapus acus
GTTTCCCTATTAATTTGTGCCCTCCTTATTTCGTGTTCCAGACATACAGTATAGCTGGGTCCATGGTGTTTCTTCCTTTCCTGAATCCACTCTGATGTCTTGCCATGTACCCTTTCTTCTCTATAAAATATGTTAATCTTTCATCAATCATCCTTTCCATTATTTTACACACATTAGATGTTAGGGCAATAGGCCTATAATTTCCTGGATTTGCATTGTCTTTTCCCGTTTTGGGTATTGGAACTACCACTGCTTCCTTCCATACCTGCGGTAATTTCCCCTTCTCCCATACTTTATTATATGATTCTAATAAGATGTTCTTGGACATTTCATTGAGCGGCTTTATCACAATGTAACATATTCTATCTTTTTCCGTGCTGACATGTTGGTTTTTCTGAGGCCATATTTAGACTTTCTTTGTACTTTTAACTGTTTTCCTTACATTAGCTTGCAGTCTTTTATATTCAATAAGAGCCTGGAGATTATGAGTTCTTTTTAACACTTTAAATGCTTTATTTTGTGATTTTATTGCAATTTCACATTCTTTTGTCCACCAAGGCACAATTTTCTTTTTATTCTTACCTCCTTTCCTTTGAATTGCTTTCTCTGCTGCCCCTAGGATAGTTTTACAGACAGACAGGTTTAATTCATCAACGTCTTGATTGGTGTCAATATGCACCATTTTTTCATCGCATAACTGTTTGAATTTTTCCCAATCTGCACTGCAGAAAACCCATCTTTCCAATTTGTGATTTCCTTGCTCTTCTACATTCATTCCTATTTCAGTTATTATTGGGTAATGGTCACTTCCTATCGTTGTGTCCCTCATGATTTCCCAATGACAATTACCTGCCATTGATTCTGATACTAAAATTGGATCAATCACTGATTCATTATTATTTCTCACATTGATTCTTGTTCCATACCCATCATTCAGGCAAACTAGATTTTTAATTTCCATAATTCTTCAATTACCCCCCCATTTCCATCATTATGGCTACCCCATAATGTACAATGTGTATTAAAATCACCACACCAAACTACTTTTCCTTCTAGGTGTACAGCTATTTCCTCCAATAATTTTAAGGATAACCTCTTACATGGATTGTAAAAGTTAACTATTTTCACAACCTAATTTTTTGCCCATATTTTGATTGCAATCATTTCACCTTTTTTTCCCCTTTTCCAACAGTCTTTACTGTAGTTCTTGCTTTACAAATATCATGCACCCTCCCCCATTTCCCTCGGTCCTATCTCTACGGATACTGTTATATCCTTTAATCACAAAGTCTAGTGGTGGTTTCATCCATGTCTCTTGAATACAAATTTTTTCTGGTTTCATGCAAAGACCCTCAATAAAGCCTTTGAACTCTTGTCCATTTGCTATTAAACTCCTTGAATTCCATTGTAGAATAAACATTGAGTCCTTTCTCCAGTGACCCCTAGTTTCCCATCTGCCTCAAGTCCTTAGTTAATTTGTTCTCATGATACATCTTTTAATGCTAAAAATCTTTCAGCTACCCTCACAATTATTTTTATTTTTTCTGTTTTGGGTTTGACTTGATCTGTGCAATTAATGACATAAGCTATGAACAAAATTAGTTTCTCCACATTTATTTCTGTACTAGTTTGTGTTCTCTGAGTGCCCTCTGATCTTGATTCTTATATCTTATATCTTCTTCACTCCTTCAGAGTAACTAATATTGTTGATCGTTTTTACTTGTTGGATTTCCACTGCTCCTTTCCTTACCTCACACCCACCATACGTCACCCTGTGCTGTCTTCTACAGTGACAACATTTAACCTGTACATTTTCTCTGCATTCTTCGAACCTATGTTCCCCTCTGCACTTTGGACACCTTTGCTTCCCCCTGCATGCTATTGCTATATGTCCGTACCTCTGGCATTTTTAACATCTCAATGGCGGAGGAACATAAGGTCCGACAGGGAAGCTCATAAAACCCACTTTTATTTTTTCTGGTATCACTGCTCCCTGAAACTCTATCAGTACTGACAAACTGTCAACTTTCTCTCCATTTATTGTTTTCATCAGTCTCTTTAATCTCTTAACCTCTCCGCCCTGAATACCTCGTTGGAGTTTTTCCAGATCCTCAACCAGAGGAATACCTGTTATCATCCCCCGTGCAACCTTGTTCTCACCCAGCACTCGTCGTTCACACACTATCTTTTTGCAAATGTTTTCAACAAGTAATATTCTATTTTTTGTTCTTGATTTTTACACATTACCAGTAAGCCCCCGTCTCGGAGGACCTTTGCCATTTCTATGTCCCCTACCTTCTTTTTTAGTTCCCTTGATAGCGCTAGAGGGCTTAGATTTATCTGTTCATCTTCTTTCCTGAATTTCAGAATTATCTTAAATTCCTCCCTGTCCACCCTCCTACAGACAATTCGGTTTTCTTCATCAGAGCTACATACCTCCAACTCTCTTTTATTTCCCTGGTTAGCATACCAGTTCGCTCTAGCCTCCTTGTCCTGCCTCCCATTTGTTTTATTTCGTCCTCTTCCATTGACAACCTGAGTCCAGTCATCGAACTCCATACCCTCCTCGTCATCTGCTACTTGTGAAGTCATCCCAATCCAGTCACAAACCAGCTTATGCCAACCGCTTTCTACCTAGTTCAAGTCTCGCGCCACTCCGTCCACTGTCCAGCTTCAGCTTCTGCTTCCACCTCCTCCTTCCAACCGTCGATATCTTCTTCTTCTTCTTCTTCTTCTTCTTCTTCTTCTTCTTCTTCTTCTTCTTCTCTGGCGTTTATGGCGGTTGACAAACCAGCGTAAGGTGCATTACTGCTACCGACGAACTGGAGTGTGGATCGGTTTTAGGCAGTTGGCATAAAATTGTATTAATTAAACCTGTCTCCTTCAGTAAAAAGACAATCAGTTTATGCGCCTGGTCTACACCTGAGCCAAGTGTTCATTCATTCACTCATTCATGTGTAGCTAATATTCTTTCGCCTCAGTGACTCCCTGAACCTTTTTCTTTCTTGTGAATATTGGTTGCAATCCATAATGCAGTGTTTCTGGTCAAAGTTCCTGTTGGGTGTTTGCCTATCATACAGAGTGTGCTGCTTAATCCTGTATGACCTACTGTGAGTCGAGTGATTATGCTTTCCTCTCTTCGATTATCCAATGTCTCTTCGATTATCCAATGTCTTCCAGTGTCATTGATATTCCAATATTCCTGCAATGTAGATTGTGAGTATTTGATAATAAATGACTTTAATGTCATTGTTGCTTAGTGGAGTTTGCATTTGTACTCGTCTTACTCTGAGTCCTTTTTGGACAGAATATCTACCTGCTCATTACCCTCCACGCCCACATGAGCAGGGACCCAAATATATCCTGGAACAATTCCCCTGGATCTGAATTCTATACATGAGTCGAAAAATGTCATACATTATATCCACTCTGAATGCTTATCTACCAGATTTTATGCTTTACAATGCCAAGAAACTAACAGACGCAATGACCAAGTTTTGTTTTTCCCACTCCTCTATCCACTGTAATGCAATAATACCATTGCCAGCAGGTCGTCGGTGTTAAATGACAAATGGGCTGACAACCTCTTCTTGATACATGTACCTGTCACTGGTATAGAAACAGCTGCGCCTGAAATGCCTGTGTCTGGATCTTTGGATCCATCTGTGCAAATTAATACAACACCTGAGTAATGTTGGCTCAATTGAGGAATATTGAATATATTGAATATTGAGGTCTACCTTTGGCAAAGGGAATAACCAAGGAGGAATTGGAGAAATTGGGACTGCGGAGCTATATTCATTTAATCCTATGTTTCGAGCCTTCACGTCACCTATCCAACCAAAACTCCAGAAATCTTTCATTGTGTTCCCGGCAGTCCAATGAAACACCCTTGGCAGGATGGTCATTGCAGTTCCCCTGGAGATTGATCCAGTATACTAACGTGATCTTTACTCTCCTAATCCGCAGAGGAATCTCTCCCATTTCTACCTGCATTGCTGATACTGGAGATGTTTTGAATGCCCTTCTACATGTCCTCATGGCCTGTGCTTGCAAAACATCCAGCTTTTTGAGATTTGCTTCTGCTGCTGACATAAAAGCTATACTACCGTAATCAAGATGTCATGAGTGCCGAATATATGTTTCAAAGAGACATTCATGTTGGGGTTAAACACCCCTGATTCTGAGGAATCCGCAGGAGACCGCAGACAAAGTATTACCTTTTGATGCTTGCAAAGGAAGAGCAGTTGAGGAGCACGAAAGGTCTCTGTCCAACTGTCTTCAACTTGCTTGCCTCCGCTTAGCTCTTTTATTTAGGAAAGAACAGACATAGCCTCACAGCTGACCGTAGTAAACACACAGCTGACCACAATAGACATATCTGCTGACCGAGTTGTTTTTCAGCGAGTAAAGAATTCTTCATATGACAAGGCACAGAATGCTTTCTTTGAGTTCCAAGAGTAGTACAGATCAGTTGTTTGAATTGCGCAATAAATGAATAAAGATGAATATATGATGCATGTAGCATGACAGGACTCATTCCTCAAGCATGTTGAAATGAGAAAGAATGAAATACTAAAAAGAGAACTCACCAAAGGCCCAGAGAAAGTGCCAGTCGATTCACACGTGAGAGGAATATGTATTATTGTTCTCCCAGAGTGGCTGAGGGAGGTGATGAGGAGGAGCAGCCATTCTCATGATACAGTGTCCTTGGAGATGATGAGGAGGAGGGGGTGCCACCCCACAAGGTATGCAATACTCTGACTGGAGAGCCAGTGAAATTTGAAGTAGATGCTGGTTGTGGACTTACCATAATGACTACAAAAACATTCAAAACAAAAGTGAAAAATGTCCCTCCATTGTAGAAAACATGTTTGAGACTAAGAACCTGTACAAAGCTAAAGATAAAAGTGCTGGGGAAACATATGGGAAAGTGAACTACAAACAGCAAGAAAATATACTGCCTGTCATAGGGCATGGGAAGATGGTGGCTGAAGCATATTAAACTAGACTGGACTGAAATAAAGAGCCTGGCCCATCATCCACAGCCCCTGGAGCTAATGCAAGTATACACTGCAAACCACTCACGGCCACAGGCACTACAACAGTGGTTCTTAACCTGAGTTTGATCGAACCACAGCGGTTCGATGACAAAGTGTTGGGGGTTCGGCGGAGAGTGTCGCTGCCAAATTGCCCCTGTTGTTCCTTTGCTCAAAACAGATGGTATCTGTAGATTGTGTGGAAATTATAGATTAACTATCAATAGAGTCTCCACCCTAGAACAGTACCCAATACCCAAAGTAGAAGATCTGATGGCTGTGTTAGCTGGGGGGAAACAGTTCAGAAAGCTGGATATGAGCCATGCATATCAACAGATCTAAATGGATGAGCAGTCTGAACTGTCTGAGCTTAACTGTCTAAAATCACCGTGGAATGTTCACATACTACAGATTGCTATTTGGTGTTTCCTCGGCTCCAGCCATATTCCAGAGAACCGTGGAGGGGGTTCTGCAGGGAATACCCCATGTTGCTGTGGATCTGGATGATATCCTGGTTACCGGGTCAACCAGAGGAATGCATCTCGAAACCCTGGATGAGGTGCTGACCAAGTTAGAGGATGCCAGTCTCAGATTAAACAGAAGCAAATGCTCCTTGCTGGCTGAGGAAGTTTAGTATTTGGTACATAAGGTGGATGCCAAAGGAGTGCATACTGTGGAAACCAAGGTCAAAGCTTTTGTTGATGCTCCTACCCCAACTTCAGTGATAGAGCTCAAAGCCTTTCTGGGCTTTTTGAATTACTGTAACCGCCTCCTTCCCTATCTCTCCACTTTGTTGGCCCCTTTACATCATCTGCTGCGGAAAGATGTGGATTGGTCCTGGGGGGTCCGTCAAGCAGGGGCGTTCCGTAAGTCCAAAGCATTACTAAAGTCAGCTGATGCCTCAGTGAAGGGGTGTCAAAGTCATTTCTGACGAGGGCGACATCAGCATGGTGTTATCCTGCAAGGGGCCAGATGACATTGGCAATTATTAAGGAGTTATAAATGTAATTAAATGTAAAATGCAGCTACTCATCAGGAACTATCTTATATTTACAATTTTGTACTTTTTTAACCTCCAATATCCCATTTCCACAAATGTAGAAATATGTCAGGTCTTTGATATTGTTATATCTCAGATCCTTTTTTTTATCAGGTAAAGACACAGTCACTCAAGCTCTCACAGGCCACATAAAATGATGCAGTGGGCCGCATTTGGCCCGCGGGCCTTGAGTTAGACACCTGCGCTCGTGCACATTTGGGGTCATTTGCATGAAGAAACGCCCTCAATGAGCATATATATGGTGGGGACAATCTCCTTATAAACATGCCACTGAATATTCTCCTCCAAACCGGCAACATGGAGAAAAAGGCGAAGAGGAATAACTTTTCAGTCACATATTCTTTTTAGCGAAGTAGAGGACCACCAGCAGCAATTGTTTGGGACGCTAAATTCAAATATGTTTTCAATAACCAAAACTGCAGCATGGGAGAAGGTGGCAACAGCCGTAAACACTATTGGGTCGCCTGAGAGATCGGTGGCAAAAAAAAAAAAGAAAACAAGGTTTGACATCAAGATCCCTGCTAAAAAGCGTGTTGCAGTCCACAGAAGAAAAACCATTTTGTACTGGAGGCGCTCATCCACACAGCTGTTCCTGTTGACATTATTAAATTCATTATGTGATGATGCCCTGAGAGCGACATGTGTACAATCTATTGCACCTATGATGTTGGTGCCGGCGATGGCATGAAATCCCTGCTTGATTTGTTGGTGGTGTTCGAACGGGAATTGAATGTAGTCCGGGGCTAAAGAAATGATTGCCTCTAACACCGCTGGCATGATTCTAGCGACCGTTGGCTGCGAGATGCCGCATATGTCTCCGATCTCCCGTTGGAACGTCCCCGTGGCCGAGAATCCCAGGATGGACACAAACCTGAATGTGCACAGGGATAGCTTTGTAGCGTTTTGTCTCCCGCTTCAACATAGGGTGTAGATCACGGCACAGATCCATCAGCATATGTTTTGGGAAGCGGTACCTGCCGAGGAGGAACTCTGTGCTCTCCGCGAACACATCTGCACGCTCTCTGAAAACGCGCTCCCTCCGAAGTGCACGGTGCTCTAAATCCTCAAGCAGCGCCAGCCTGGCCGTGGTGCGTTTAAAGTGTTGATAGCGGGTTCTGTCACAGCTGCTTTTTATAGCTTGTCACACCAATTATTCAACGCATCTGCTTCTAATTGAAAAAATTCTTTCCTTCCTCCCCTGCTTCATTCATTCATTCATTCATTAGAGGGAACGGGAACCGGTGAGGAGTTTGAGATCGCTCGACACGATCGCTCTATTTGTAGTTTCCCCGTTCTACCACTGGATGTTGTGCTTACGCATGGTCAGAGGCATGCGTAGGGTTTACACACATTTCTACGCACAAGTTCGAATTGGTAAATGTCATACTTTGTCTTAGAATGTGCGTACGCGCTACTTGCGCACTTTTACGTGCGCACGCACGGTTGATTAATGAGGCCCCTGGAGCTTACGGTCCCTTGGGAAGACCACATCGAGGAGGCCAACGAGAGAAAGAGGGCTAAGTGCCAGGGTCTGATGGAGGAGTGTCAGCTCAACGGGTGGTGAGCAAGATGTAAGCCCATTGAGGTGGAATGCAGAGGGTTCGCAGGCCAGTCCCTCTGCAGGGTCTACATGTGTCAAACTCCCGGCGTGCAATTATATCCAGCCCACATGATCATTTCATATTATTGTCACTAATGGTCTAATATCACTAATGGTGATATGAAGCGCTGATGAAAAATAAACTACAGATCCCATAATGCTGCACTTCAGCACCCTTGCCGAACGCGTCCTGCATCAATCAGGTCTAGCTTCTGTTGCTGCAAGTCATTGCAAAGCTAGCCCCTCACAATGCCAAAGACTGATTCTGAAAACAGAGCCTTTCAAAACCGATAGGAGGCTGACTATATGTTTACTGACATTGCTGGTAAACCCGTTTGTCTCATTTGTGGAGCTTATGTGGCTGTACGTGTGGAGCTAATGTGGCTGTACGCTAAGAATCTACTGTAATCTAAAACGGCACTATGAGACAAAAATCTGGATAACCTGAAAGACCTGAATGCAGAGCAGAAGATGCAGAAAGTACAGGAGTTAAAGAATCTAAAAATTCAAATAACGTTATTTACCAGTACAAAATCACAAAGTGAGTTAAGCTGCTGTGAGAGCAAGTCTTATCGTGGCGGAGGAGATTGCCATAGCAGGTGGGCCAGCAGCATGATCAGGGTGTCAAACGTCTTACAAAAAGCAAGACAAAAAGCAGATGCTGGCAAAATGTAAGCCTGGGTAGAAATACAGTTGCCGATCGAGTTTGTGAGATTGCCACTGATTTAAGAACACAGTTGAGTAAAAGAAGCAAAGACTTCGTTGCCTTCCCTCTTGCCGTGGATGAACGTATTGACGAGACTGATACTGGACAGCTTGACATCTTCATCCGTGGGATGGACTCTAATTTGATTGTTACAGAGGAAATACTGGACATTAAATTGATGCATGGAACAACGACTGGAAAAGACATTTTTTAAAACGTGTGTCAAAGTGTAACTGACATGAAACTGCTGTGGGACAAACTTACTGAACTTACAACTGATAACACCGGCTATGTGTGGTGGGAAAAGTGGACTAGTGGGAAGGACACGAGTAAAGATGCAGGAGGAGAACAGTACTGATGAGCATATCACTGCATCATACACCAGGAAGCACTATGTCGCAAAGTCCTGAAGATGGACCATGTAGTAAGCGTTGAAATGCAAATCATAAACTTTATCCGAACTGAAGGTTTATACCACTGGCACTTTCAGTTTTTTATGCGGTAGATCCATCCTGTAAAGCGCCTTGAGATAACTCCTGTTATGATTTGGCGCTATACAAATTAAATTGTATTGTATTGTATTGTATTGTAGATAGATTCAGAGTTTGCCGACATTCGTTATCACACAGAGGTGCGTTGGCTAAGTTGGGGAAAAGTTCTCAACAATTCAATTCAATTCAATTTATTTTAATTTGTATAGCGCCAAATCATAACAGCAGTTATCTCAAGGCGCTTTACAGGATGGAGCAGGTAGTGCTCCTCTGCATGTAAACAGTCAGGGGCTATTGGATGGACACACAAAGACCCACATATCCCCCATTAGCGACAGTGGCGAGGAGAAACCTCCCCTCAAGGGTGGAAACTAGTGATGGCCAGATGAGGCCTCATGAGGTGTGTGGCACATTCCCCAAACTGTGTCGAAACCGTTGTTGCTGTATCACAAAATAGCAATATCTGCTGGATTCAAAAAGTCATTGCACGCAACTTCAGTGAAGACCGAAAACAGACTGCAAAAGGTTCATTCACAGGTTTTTACTCAGAAACATCATCTGCTTTAACATCTTCGGGAAAAAAGCATCTAGTTCACCAATTCATTGTAATCACATTGAGTGACTTGCATAAACACAGATACAGATATCACTTAGTGTTTCGATTTGGTCGCAGGATTTCCGAACTGTTAAGTTCAGGGAATTCGCGATACAAATACTGTGCCTGATTTTAAGCTTCTTGACGATCGTATTTGCAGCCGCATCTGTGACCAGGTATGTCACTTTTTCTGCAATGGCACACTCCTCCATCAAGTTTTTTTTTCATGCCGGGCACGATAATGCCTCAGCATGGTGGAAGTGCTCCGGTTACAGTGGGACAGCTCCTGGGAGCAAATCCTACATCTAACCTACTATGAAAATAAAAGTCAATCCTTGTAAACTATCTCAGTATTCTTCGGAGAGAAATTGGAATAACCCGAAAGAAAACCGATCAGATGTGGAAACGAGAGTGGAATAATGATTTACATTGTCCTCCGTGATAAGATCAAAATGATCCCACACGGGAGAAATCTTTCTCTTTCTTGGTTGATCCATAGTTGACATGCCAAAAAGCAACGACAAGCAAACAACACGAACTCTCCATCGAACAAAACACACAACCGTATCGATACATTTCCTGCTTCTAAACACCATTTGACGCATTCGACACCAAACCACTCGTGCGCTGTATCGGTCACGTGGTTTGTCGCGAGTTGATACGCGCACTTACACGGGGTTTCGCCTTGTTTGCTCGACGCATGCGTCGAGGCTTAAGTGTCGTCAGACCCATTACTAGTGGAAACCTCGGGAAGGCCAGGCAACAGGTGGGCAGTCAACTGCCCTGACCGGTCGGGTTGGGAGAGAGAGGGAAGGAGAGAGAGATAGAGAGGCAGAGAGAAACAGACATAGGTGTAGGGATGCACAGGTGTAGGGATGCACAGCAGCAGCAGGAGCAGGACCCAGATGTTCGGAGGTCCGTCATCACTGGTGGTGTTCTACTTGCCGGCTATGGGGTAATAAAGCACAAGACGACACTGAAGAAGAAGCCCAGTTAGTAACATGCATTTACCAGACAAGGACGCAGGAAAGGGTAGATTGGTGCAAGTGAGGCGGAGAGAGAGGGGAGATTGAAGATGAGGAAGAGGGGGAGAGGAGAACTCAGTGCATCATCTGTTTCTAGTCGCATAGTTTTGTCGAACTGTAGGCTTTATCGAAGAGGAAAGTTTTTAGCCCACTCTTAGAAACAGTGAGGGTATCTGCCCCCCCGGACTGAAGCAGGAAGATGGTTCCATAGGACAGGAGCCTGATAGCTAAAGGCCCTGCCCCCTATTCTACTCTTGCTGATTTTGGGGATCACTAATATCCCGGCGTTTTCGGATCGAAGAGCTCTGGTTGGATGATAAGGCAAGATCAGCTCTTTAAGGTACGATGGTGCCTGATTATTGAGCGCCATGTAAGCAAGGAGAAGGATTTTAAATTCTATTCTTGATTTTATTGGCAGCCAGTGGAGAGAAGCTAACACTGGGGAGATGTGGTCTCTTCTCTTAGTTCCTGTAAGTATACGTGCTGCAGCGTTCTGAACCAGCTGGAGAGGCTTCAGTGTCTTGTTACTACAGCCTGCAAATAAGGAATTACTGTAATCCAGCCTGGAGGTCACAAAAGCATGAATTAGCTTTTCAGCATCTTTTAGTGACAGCATGTGCCTAACCTTAGTAATGTTATGTAAATGAAAGAAGGCGGTTGTTGACATTTGTTTAATGTGGGTATTTAGTGACAGGTCTTGATCGAAGATGACTCGTAAATTTTTTACGGTGGTGCTGGAGGCCAAGGTAAAGCCATCCAGAGTAGCAATATCATCACGTAAAGAGGTGCTCTGGACCAACAACAATAACTTCAGCTTTGTCTGCGTTGAGCAACAGAAAGTTACAAGTCATCCAGGCTTTTATGCTCCTAAGACAAGCCTGGAGTTTATCTTGATGGTTGGTTTCCTCAGGTTTCACTGACAGATACAGTTGCGTATCGTCAGCATAGCAGTGGAAGTTGATAGAATGTTTTCTTATGATGCCACCTAGAGGAAGCATATATAGGGTGAATAGAATTGGTGCAAGTACGGAGCCCTGCGGGACTCCATGTCTAACCGTAGTGTGCTCAGTGGAGACGTTGTTAACATGTACGAACTGAAGTCTATCTGATAAATATGACTTAAACCAGCTTAGGGCGGTTCCTTTGATGCCAATCAGATCTTCTGGCCTATGTAGAAGGATCTGATGGTCAATGGTGTCAAATGCGGCACTGAGATTCAGTAGAACAAACACAGAAGCGAGACCTTTATCAGAGGCAGTTAGGGCGTCATTTGTGACCTTCATCAGTGCGGTCTTGGTGCTGTGATGTATTCTGAAACCTGACTGAAACTCTTCGAATAAACTATTTCCCTGCAGGTTATCGCATAACTGTTTAGCAACAACTTTCTCTAGGATCTTGGAGAGGAAAGGAAGGTTAGAGATAGGTCTGTAGTTAGCTAAGATCCCTGGATCAAGGGTGGGCTTTTTAAGAAGAGGTTTAATTACAGCGACTTTGAAAGTCTCTGATACGTAGCCAGCTAACAGAGGCATGTTAATCTTAGAGAGGCACAGATGTTCCTAATAAGGGAAGGACTTCTTTGAGCAGGCTTGTTGGAATAGCGTCTAGCATACAGGTTGTTGATCTAGCTGAGGAGATTATCTTGGTTAATGCAGGGAGGCTGATAGGGGAGAAGCAGTCTCGGGTTGGACGAGGTTGTATGGACCCTGGGCCCTGGGCCAGATCCTGCACAGTTGTGTCTGTGTGGCTCAGAGCACTAATTTTGTCTCGTATTGTTAGAATTTTGTCATTGAAGAAGGTCATAAAGTCATTACTGTTGAGATTAGCAGGGATACACGGATTGGTAGATTCATGACTCTGAGTCAGCTTGGCTAAGGTGCTGAAAAGGAACTTTGGATTATTTTTATTTTCCTCTATAAGTGTGGAGTAGTAGGCTGCTCTGGCTTTACAGAGGGCCTTTCTATAAGTCCTCAGACTGTCCTGCCAGGCTAAGCGAGAATCATCCAATTTAGTTGTGCGCCAGATCCTTTCGAGCTTACGAGAGGTTTTCTGTAGTTCGCGGGTGTGGGTATTGTACCATGGAGCCCGTCCGTTCTGTTTTATTGTTTTCTTCTTTAGGGGCGCAGCATCGTCCAGAGTTGTGCGCAGTGAGTTGATGGCATTATCAACAAGCTGGTCTATGATGGAGGGAGTAAGACTCCCTAAACTATCCAATGACGCCTTTGTTGGAGCAGAACGAAGTGCAGATGGGATGGCTTCTTTAAATCTAGCTACGGCACTGTCTGACAAACATCTGGAGATGACTGTTTTGGTGGGAGGTGTGTAATCATGCAGACGGAATTCGAAGGTTACTAAGAAGTGGTCTGAAAGAACAGGGTTATGAGGGAAGACCACAAGGTTTTTGATGTCAATGCCGTGAGCTAAAACAAGGTTGAGAGTGTGATTAAGGTGATGAGTGGATTTAGTAACCATTTGAGAGAAGCCGGTAGAGTCCAGCAATGAGAGAAAGGCATTTCTAAGGCTATCGGTCTCGACATCCATATGAATGTTGAATGTTCAATGATAGGAACTCTGAGAACTCCCTTAGAAACTCAGAGTAAGGGCCCGGGGGCCGATACACAGTGACATACAGGATTGGTTGGAACGCTTTACGTATTGGGTGAAAGACTGAGTTTTTGAGCTCAGCAACGAAATCTGTCAGTTCATGGACAGTAAAAGAAAAGACTCAACCGTTTTGCGGGATGAAAAGTGGACATGTGAGTTGGCGTTTCTGGCTGATTTTACAGCTCATCTCAACCACCTGATCACTGACATGTATGACGCAGTGAAGGCATTTCAGGTAAAGCTGCTTTTATGAGGGACACAAATGCACCAATGCAACTTGCCTAACTTTCCCTGTTGCCAAGTAATGCTTAACCAAGTCGGCACTAATGGTGTTCCCAAATACGCACTTTGCTGATAAACTGAGCGCACTGGACACTGAGTTCACACGGTGCTTTGGTGACTTTGAAGAACAAAAAAAGAATTTCGAATTGCTTCGTAACCCATTTGCCGTTTACGTGGAAACTGCACCTGTGCACATTCAGATGGAGCCGATTGAGTTGCAGTGTAATGGGATACTCAAGGCAAAATGAGACACTGCAGGACCTGCACAGGTTATTCACTCCATTCCCACAGAAATGCCCCAGCTCTGCCTACATGTGGCTCAAACTTTGTGCATGTTTGGTAGCACATATCTGTGTGAGAAGCTCGTCTCAGTGATGAAGACTAACAAAACAGCATATAGGAGTCGTTTCACTGATGAGCACCAGCAGTCCATTCTGAGAATCTCCACCACACACAGGACCTCACACCAAACATAGACGAACTTGTTGCCAAAAAAAGATGCCTTTATGAGAGCATCCAGCTCTCATAAAACAACTGAATGTTTTGATTTGCTATTTGTTTTTGCTGAAAAGCACAAATTCTATTCATATTTCCAGGTTTTATTTTGTTTGGTAGCATGTTCATATTTTGAATTTGTATAATTTTGACAGGAGAATTTTTTTGTGTATGAAATGACATAAAAGCAAAGAAATTCAAATGTTTCGATCTGTAATTTCAACGTTTACTTAAAGTACAAGCACCGTCACAATTTTTATTTACTCATTTCAGGAGTTTTTTGCAGCATGTTCATATTTCTATCATGTAAAATTTTGACAGGATATATTTTTATGAAGAGCAAGATATTTTCATGTACATTTTTATAAGTTTAAGTTTATTCCAGAAAAATATTCCTGTCTGTTTTTATTCATATTTATGTTAAAAAAATAAATGTTAGCGTATTTTTTCTGTATGGCCCGCAACCTAAAATGTGTTTTGTATTTTGGCCCCCTGTGTAATTGAGTTTGACGTCCCTGGTCGACAGCATGCTGGGCATCACAGGGGCCAGTAAGCGAAGTGCCATCAAGGATGCCAGCGGAGGTTGCCTCACGGAGGCTGTGGATCAGAAGAGGAGATCCGTGGGAAGGTAAGCTAGGGATTGATCACCCCAGGCTGGGACGCCTGGATGAGAGTGTATGATTTTGAAATGACCCGATACACTCAATGAACCCAGGTAACATCACTGATGATGTGCCCAGGTTGCATCGCTAGTTGATTCATGTTACAAAGGTATCCCTCAGTTGCCGCACTTCCTCAATTAGTTTCACAAGGTTACTTTGCTAAAATAAAGCACTGAACTCTTGGGACATTAAGTTGAGTGTTTTTTTCACCTCCCCCCAATCTCGTCGCATTCATAGAGGCAAGGTAGGCAATTGCCTGGGGCCCCAAGCTGGTGGGGGGTCCCATGACTGGTCAGGAATAAAACGCAACAACAAACTGTGTGAGCGCCCCGTTTATTTCGGTTACATTTTATGCAAGTAAGTGATAAGGCCCCCCTTCACTAGTTGTTGGCAGCCAGCCAAGTTGGTGATTCCTAGAGCTGGCAAATTACTAAACTTTGCCGTTCACCATGAGGCGAGGTTTTCTATTAGGCTGCCTGAAAAGGGAGAAGAGAAAAGAAGAGGGGGAACAGAGAAAACAAGATAGCCGTACGCCATAAATCACACTGGATTACATAGGCGTCTTGCACAAATGGTGAATTCATCAGCAAGTGTGCTAGCAACAAATGGTTCGGGTAATGTTTACGTTAGCTATCTGCCTGACAGTCAGTGCTAGTAACGAACATGAACAGTTTGTGCTGATTATGGCCAAACACTTTAATGTTTATTAACATCATAAGAAAGACGCAGATCTGTTGCAGAATCACTGTTGATCATATTCAAAGACATGACATCGCAGACGCGTTGCAATAGGTTTTGATGAAAGTAGCAGCTTTTCTGCTATTCCAACTACTCCACCGTGGTAATTTATCACTAGAACATTGGAACATTGACGTAAATTACAATTAATTTTAATACGTCTGCAATTTTACCACTTGATGTGGCAAAGTGACGTGCAGCCACACACATTTCCAGCAACACACATGTACAGGTGGAAGAGAGGCTCAGGCGATGGTGAAAGTAAAAGATTGCAGAGGAGGAAGAACAGAAGAGTGAGTCTGAGTTTAATTTGATTATTTTTAAGGATTATCTCTCTGCTTAGACTTTTAGGAGTAAAATAAAGAACTAAACTAAGATAAAGAGAACAACAGATTCTCTAAGAAAACTACGGAATAGTATGAGAAGACCAGAAATCTATACAATATCTAGTGAATATTTACCTTTGACCTTTTGGCCCCTCACACCCGAGGACTGGATACAAGTAGAAGAGCCACAATAGAATCATGGAAATCGAAGAAACCTTGAGGAGCAGTGGACACAAGTCCTTTGAGGAAAAGTCAGGGGAAGAGACATGGTAGGATGAAGTGCTGTAATCGGAATGGATGATAAACTTGAGATCACCAGAAACCGCGAAGACCAAGAGCCTGTTTGTCAAGAAGTCCTCAGCCATGAGGAGCTGCTACAAGTAAGACAAAGATGGAGACACAGCAGAGACACAAACGCACAACAACACACAGACCAACAACAGAGGAACCGTCAGCCTGTAGAGAACAAAGTTCAAATATATCCAGATGTTCCAGTTTGCTCTGCACATTTGACCTTTCACCCTCTTTAATCTGTGCATGAATCATAGCTTTGTTTATAGAGCTGGAAGGTCAGATGTGTTTTTATGTTCCATTGTCCTTTTGGGCCCTTCAGAGCCTCATAATCTGTTTCAACCACCGTTACTTTTGCATTATTATCCGTAGTAGATAAAGTCTGTGCAGTGACAGAAGCTGGCTACTGGAGCTGCTCCTCTGTCCCTCCAGGAGGCTGTGGAGAATGTGCCCACTATTGTCCAAA
Organism: Carapus acus; assembly: GCA_900312935.1. Lineage (NCBI taxonomy): Eukaryota > Metazoa > Chordata > Actinopteri > Ophidiiformes > Carapidae > Carapus > Carapus acus. The sequence goes on from OMPJ01044401.1 coordinate 16,378, forward strand.
ATTGCATCAGTTTGCCCTGTGTGCCCCTAATAACCACTGATCTAAGTGGCTCCAGTCTCATTGCCCAGCATTGAGGTGCCCTTTTGACCCCTTTATCTGATCTATTTTTGCCCCAATAGTGCTGCACAGTCTTTCAGGATGCCCACGACATACTTACCTCATCAACTGTATAGGACTATGGTTGTTGCTCATAGCAGTGCTAGTACTAAATACCAGTAACACTGATAATTATATTTAAGATAATGCCACTAATGTTCATACTGTCAAAAACATGTTCATGTGGAGGATTGTGCCATTACTATCAATAATGATTTGTTATGGTAGAGAGTAAATATTTGAATGTCCTCATATCAGCAGATGTTTGCACTTACCATGAACTCTGGGTAGAGAAATAGGTCCAAATATATCCAGATGTTCCGGATTGCTCCTCACATTTGACCTGTGACCCTCTTTAATCTGTGCATGTGTCATTGCTGTGTTTATAGAGGTCACCAGAAGAGGGCACACTCTGCTGTGCACTCTAGCCGTGTTTCCAGCAGGTCCATGGATCCCCCCTGCTAATTTCTCTGCTGGCCAGGAGCCTGGAGCCTGAAGGTCAGAGGTTAAGTTGCATCACTGTCGCGTTGAGGAGAAAAGGAGTCCACAGGAACAGGTATCCTCAGATGTTACCTTAGGGTTTGGGGCCTCCTGTGTGGAGCTGATGTGCTGCAGAATGATTCCAAGATGCTATGAGGGATCTGACAGGCTTTGTTGAGTCAGCAGCATGAGGGTGGAGACCATGTGTGCCCCCACACTCACTTAAACACACACATATGAATTCTGATCAGTTTACAGGGAGAAGTGAAGAACATCTCTCTCCAATGAAAAAGTCCACCTGATGGATCTCTGAGGGAATGAAGGATGTGGAGAGGAGGAGGAGGAAGAGAGAGAATGTTTGAGGATTCATCATGGACGAAGTTTGAATGTAAGACTGAAGGACGTGACCTTGAAAAAACAGTGTGTGGCAGCATAGTGTATGCATCACCCCAAGGTTCCTTGAACGCACCCTGACAGCCAATTAACCTATCCGCGACCAGGTGCCCACATTTAAGAGGGCCCAATTCCTCGCTCTTCCTCTTCCGCCACACTTCCGGTGAGAAACCGGCCCGGTTCGACCACAGCGTGCATGTTGCTGTGTGCGTGTTGCCCTGTGTCGCTTCTGTGCTCCATTTGGCAGTGGTAAGTGTCCTTTCTCCTTCCCTCTGCGGGTAATATCATTCCAGTGGCTAATGTGAGTATGGTCATAGGGACTGCTGACGTCCGGCCCCGACCCTCTCGCCTTCCTCCCCTGGATGAGAGTGCGTGTGTGTGTCCGCCAATAAACTTCTGTCAAAGGAAACCTGCTGCTTTGTCTGCGCTCGGACCCCATCTTATTTATGGTGTTGCCACGCTGCTGTATTCCCTGCGACGCGGTGGTTTGGTGAAGGAGTAGCCCTACCGTTTGGTCTGCTTGGCGTTGCGGTCCTCCGCGGACCAGGCTTCCTAACGCCAGACGTCTCGCTGCAAGCTATAAACTACTCTGCCGCATTTACCGCAGCCGTATGGCTAAGCACCCCTGGAGTGTAAATCTTGATTTGGGTTTGTTATTGATTTATCTTTATTTCTTCTCTTTGGGTCTCCTTACTTTGTTTGATTGGGTTTATTTTTTTGGATTAATTCCATTTTCTTTGGGGGGGGATTCCTTTGATTAGTTTTAAGTAACTTTTTTTTTTTCTGGTTCGTTGGTTCAAACATATTTTGCATTGTTTCTTTAAATTAGGTACTTTACTTTGATTTCTTTTGGGCAGTGATTGAATATTTAAAAACATTCTATTTTTTGTTTGCCTGTGTCCTGCCCACTGATTGAGTTCTTTTGGTTGAATTCAACTTTTAATTACTTTTACCGTTGCAGTGTCAGAGGCTGGTGGTGGTGACGGTGACTGGTGGTGGTGTCCCCCGTTGATGTGCTGTGCTCCCTGGTGGTGGTTACCTTCACGTGTGCGTGTGTGGGTGATTTATTTTGTTTTTTTCTTGATTCATTTCGGGGGAACTTCCCTAGCTACGCTCACTCCTCCACCTCGTAGCCTCTGCCCTGATCGGTTGGTGCCTTTTTTTGTTGCTTATGTGCCCGTGCATAACTGTTTTACTGTTTTTAAATTGACTGTTAAATAAAATGAATATTTGTCTTCATGCCACAAACCACGTCTCGAGCTGATGAATGGAACGTATCTGTGTGCCTTGTAGTCTATCGAAACTCTCTGGGTGAAATTCCCAGGGTGGCGTTGTCGTGCAACGGAGTAACGTTTCCCCAACCATAGTGTGCGTTTAATCGTATATTGGTCCTCCTTACCTCTGCCACATGATGTTTCCTCATCAGTCATTAATAAGGTGTTGTTGTGTCTGTGTCTCCTGCATAATGGATCATGGTGTACTTCAGAGGATCAAAGCTGGTCTGAGGAAATGTGAGTGCTGAGTAGAGGAGGACTGACTGGTAGATGTTAGTGGGAGGTTGAGTGGAGAGGAGACGTTTATGTCTCAGTGAGTTACAGAGAAATCAGCAGGAGAGGAGGAGGAGCTGAGAGCCTGTTAGGAAAAAAATTCCTTGTCCTGGGGCCTCATTTACTAACTGTGCTCAGAAAAGCCTCTATTTTTGATCGTGTGGACGAGCCGAAAGAACAAAAACATCTGCAGTCACTAAATGTGCGTAAGCACGCGCACACCTGTGCAATCGGCGATGATAACTGTCACCTGTGCGCAACTGTCACGCTTGTGCACATTTAGGGTCATTTCCATGAAGAAACGCCCTCAATTGACCATATACGGTAGGGACAATCCCCTTATAAACACGCTACTGAATATTCTCCCCCAAACCGGCAACATGGAGAAAAAGGCAAAGAGGAATAACTTTTAACAATAACACAGGTTCTTGTCAGCAAAATAGAGGACCACTAGCAACAATTGTTTGGGACGCTAAATTCAAATATGTCCTCAATAACCAAAACTGCGGCTTGGGAGAGGGTGGCAACAGCCGTAAACGCTAGGTGGGTCACCCGAGAGATCGGTGACAAAAGAAAATAAAAAGAAAAAAAGGTTTAACATCAAGATCCCTGCTAAAAAGCGCGTTGCAGCCCACAGAAGAAAAACATCTTGTACTGGAGGCGCTCGTCCACACAGCTGCCTCGCAAAATAAACGAGTCATGTGTTCCTCCGGGTCACTGGCCACCAAGGTTCAAAAGGGTCATACTAGAACCGCAAATTATTTGTGTATTCACCAGTATTGGGCAGTAGCGGCATTACAAGTAGCTAGTTTAACTACATTTCTCAGTAGCGTGGTCGTAACGTCGCTGTTTTCTAAATCAAATAGCTTTTAAGTAGTGAAACTATTTTACTGATCAAATAGCGCGGTAGCGTCCGCAGAAGCTATGTTTTCTCAGGTATTTCTAAACCTCAAATGCAGCGGAGCTTTTGCTGCTTTT
>OMPJ01044401.1:19891-41779 GCA_900312935.1 Carapus acus
CACAAACCACGTCTCGAGCTGATGAATGGAACGTATCTGTGTGCCTTGTAGTCCAGCGAAACTCTCTGGGTGAAATTCCCAGGGTGGCGTTGTCGTGCAACGGAGTAACATTTCCCCAACCATAGTGGCGTTTAATCGTATATTGGTCCTTCTTACCTCCGCCACAAGTGTGTGTGTTTGCTGTGTTCATACTTCATGTCTCCACAGAGTTCACCTGGAGAAGTCCGAGGTTTCCAGTGGTGGTTTGTTTCCAGCAGCTTCCAGCAGGTCTTGATTCCATCAGAGAGGCATTCATAAAGATCACAGAGAAGTTCTTGAGGAGCATTAAGCAGGAGGAGCTGGCTGACACTCTGCACAACAGTAAGAACATCAGGAACTTCTCTGTGACGGAGAGAATTTGTGCAGACACACACACACACACACACACACACACACACACACACACACACACACAGGTCCCTACTGCCGACAACAGACTTGTGATGGTTTCTCTTCCTTTGTTGTCACCTCCATGCTCATCCTCCTCTGTCTGTGGTCTCCTCATCCAGAAAGTGCTGTTCCACTGTGTGAACGTAAACTGAGTAAGAAGTTGCAGCAGAAGATTCAGTGTGTGTGGGAGGGTGTGGCCAAAACTGGAGAGCAAACCTCTCTGAATGAGATCTACCCTGAGCTCTACATCACAGAGGGCGGGGCTGGAGAGGTCAACCAGGAACATGAGGTCAGACAGCTGGAAGCATCCAGGAGACCACAGAGAGAGGAAACCACCATCAGACATGAGGACATCTTCAAATATCCACTTGGAAGAGCTCAGCCAATCAGAAGGCTGAGAGCGTTGGCATGGTGAAAGAGGTCAAAGGCTTCACTGACCCTCAGAGGGAGGAGTACTTCAGGAGGAGGTTCAGACGGAAGAAGAACGCCAGCAGCAGCATCTCCCATTTCAGGAGCTCACCAAGCCTTCACATCATGTGCCACATCCCAGTCTTCTGCTGTATCACTGCCACAGCTCTTGAAGACGTGGAGGGCAGAGATGGAGGAAAGCCGCTTAAGAGCCTGACTGAGATGTACATCCAGTTCCTGCTGCTTCAGACCAAAGACAAGAACATAAATTATGATGGAACAGCAGGAACAGATCCACTCTGGACTCCAGAGAGCCAGAGGATGATTGAGTCTCTGGGCAAACTGTCAGGTCTCTGGGCAAACTGTCAGGTCTACCAAGCAGACCTGACAAAGTGTGGCATCAACATCACAGCAGCTTCAGTCTTCTCAGATGTCTTCACACAGGTCTTCCGAGAGGAAAGAGGACTGTTCCAGGACAAGGTCTTTAGCCTCGTTCATCTTACCATCCAGGAGTTTCTGGCTGCTCCTCACGTCCATCTGACCCTCATCAGGTCTGGAGTCAGTCTGCTGTCAGAGGGGCAACAAACATCCAGGTGGTCCAGCCTATTTGGAGTCAAACCTTCACTGTTCCATCTCCACCAGGGAGCTGTGGACGAGGCCTTACACTGTCCAAATGGACACCTGGACCTGTTTCTCTTGTTCCTCTTGGGTCTTGACCTCCTGACACAGACAGGAAGTCGCTCAGAGACTGAGCACGAAACAGTCCAGTACATCAGGAAGAAGATAAGTGAGGACATCTCTGCAGAGTGAGGCGTCGACCTGTTCCACTGTCTGAATGAGCCGAAGGACTTTTCTCTGGTGGAGGAGAACCAGAGGTCCCTGAGATCAGGACGTCTCTACACAGACAGATTGTCTCCTGCTCAGTGGTCTGCTCTGGCCTTCATCTTAGTGTCCTCTGATGAAGATCTGGGTGTGTTTGAGCTGAAGAAGTACCCTGTTTCAGAGGAGGTTCTTCTCAGGCTGCCATCAGTGGTCAAAGCATCCAGAAGATCTCAATAAGTGAGGAGACGCCTCCATGATGGACCTCAGTTTGGAGAGAGAAATGAAATGTTGAACCATTGTTCTCCAGGCTTGGTGGCTGTAATCTGTCCTGGAGAAGCTGTGAAGCTCTGTCCTCAGTCCCGGTGTCTCTGTCCTCCAGTCTGAGACATATGGACATGAGCCATAACCACCTGCAAGACTCAGAAGTGAAGCTGCTGTTTGCTGAACTGGAGCTTCCTGTCTCCTGGAGTCTCTCAGGTCAGGACCAGCTCAGTGTCTGAGGGAGCAGCTGGAGGAGGGAGGCTGATTGTGTGTGTGTGTGTGTGTGTGTGTGTGTGTCTACCCTCAGCCTCTCAGCCTGTATGGTCACACTGGAAGGCTGTGCTTCTCTGGCCTCAGCTTTGTGCTCCAACCCCTCCCACCTGAGAGAGATTGACCTGAGGTGAAGACACAGAGTGGCAGCCAGCCAAGTTGGTGATTCCTACAGCCGGCAAATTACTAAACTTCACCGTTCACCATGAGGCGAAGTTTTCTGTTAGGCCGCCAGAAATGAAAGAAGAGAAAGGAAGAGGGGGAATAGAAAAAACAAGATGGAGGTAAGCCATAAATTACACTGGATAAAATAGGTGTCTTGTACAAATGGTGAAAGTTAGCAGCAAGTGGGCAAGCAACAAAATATAAGGGTAATGTTTACATTAGCTACCTGCCTGACGGTCGATGCTAGCAACAAACAGAACAGTTTGTGTCGATTATGGCTACACATTTTAATGTTTATCAACATCATTAGAAAGACACAGATCTGTTGCAGAATCACTGTTTATCGTATTGAAAGACATGACGAGAGGCGTTGCAAAAGGTTTTGACGAAAGTGGCAGCTTCTCTGCTCTGCCACCTATTCCACCATGATGACATCTACTAAGTGGGGGTTAGTACTTCAAGCTTGGTGCATCATAAAATGATCCATGCTAGCCAGCTGTTTCCGGTAACTGTCTTTAAAGCTACAGGTTCGTCTGTGTAATTCTCAAAGAGCAAAATGCTTAGATGCAATGTTAAGTTAAGTACGTTAACATATCACTCGAACTTACTTATGCATATCTAGGTCTGTGTACTAAACATATTAAATTAGCTTGGGATGTTTTTAAGCATTGGTGGTGAATCGAATCGAGATTAGAATTTAAAATTCTTCTCCTCACCCACGAGTTGCTCAATAATCAGGCACCATCATACTGTATCTTAAAGAGCTGATTCATCTCTCCACACTTTTCCAGACCATGTAGCCACTTGTCCATTTGACATGCTTAATTACGTATATCTACAGTGAGAAGCTGCTGGATTTGCACAGTAATTTAAGCATTGCCCTGCGTCTACTCCTGAGGCTCCCTGTGTCAGTGGCCTCAGGTGAGAGGAGCTTTTCAGCTCTGAAGCGGATTAAAACTTACATGAGGTCCACCATGGGCCAAGAAAGGCTCACAGCACTGGCACTCACTTCAATTGAACGTGATGTTTGCTGGTCTTTGGACACGGAGGACATTGTGGTTGCCTTTACTGAAGACAAGGCGCGCAAACTACAGTTTTAGTTAATGTGCACAGGATGATTCAATTTGAAATGTTAACATTTCGCTTCTTTGATGACTGACCTCCAAAGCGCCCTTCTCCTGATCCACATGCTTAGTTTATATTACACATATCTACAGACAGTTGATACATGCTCAATTAAGTTGTAATCTTGTCACTATTATTGAGGTCTGCTGTGCATCTGTATACTTCTCTCTCTCTCACTGACCCCAACTGGTACACTGCCCAGCCAAAAAAAAAACGTTGCCACCTGGATTTAACCAAGCAAATAGGTACGAGCCTCCTATTGGATAGTTACTGCATGGGCAATTATCTTTCAGCTGGTAACAAGTTATTTAACCCCAACTGGTGCAATGAGTTGCTTCTCATTTTCAAAATAACTATGTCAAAAGACACATCTCGTGGTCGTGGAAAAGATGTTGGTCTGTTTTAGAAGGGCTAAATCACTGACATGCATCAAGCAGAGAAAACATCTAGGGAGATTGGGTTAAGAACTGTCCGACGCATGATTAAAAACTGGAGGGATAGTGGGGACCGTTCGTCTTCGTGGAAGACATGTGGCTGGAAAAAAAATCCTGAATGATCGTGGTCGGCGATCACTGTACTTTTGGTGAGATCAAATCAAAGAAAAACAACAGTGGAATGGCTATGTTTGATCGTGAAAGGGCTATGTTTGATCGTGAAAGTAAGAGGATTTCCACACACACAATGCGAAGGGAACTCATGGGATTGGGACTGAACAGCTGTGTAGCCTGAAGAAAACCACTAATCAGTGAGGTTAACCGGAGAAAAGGACTTCAATTTGCTAGGGAGCATAAAGATTGGACTATGGAGCAATGGAAGAAGGTCATGTGGTCTGATGAGTCCAGATTCACCCTGTTCCAGAGTGACGGGCGCATCAGGGTGAGAAGAGAGGCAGATGAAGTGATGCACCCATCATGCCTAGTGCCTACTGTGCAAGCCTGTGGAGACAGTGTTATGATCTGGGGTTGCTGCAGTTGGTTAGGTAGGTTCAGCAACAGTATGTGCTCAAAGAGTGAGGTAAACCTGAATAGACTGAGTGACCAAGGTTATTCCATCAATTTAATTTTTCTTCCGTGAGGGCACAGGCATATTTCAAGATGACAATGCCAGGATTCATCGGGCTCAAATTGTGAAAGACTGGCTCAGGGAGCATGACGCATCATTTTCACACATGGATTGGCCACCACAGAGTCCAGTCCTTTACCCCATTGAGACTCTTTGTGATGTGCTGGAGGAGGGTTTGCGCAGCAGTCAGCCTCTACCATCATCAGTGCAATATCTTGGTGAAAAATTAATGCAACAGTGGACGGAAATAAATCTTTTGACATTGGAGAAGCTTATCGAAACAATGCCACAGCAAATGCGTGCCGTAATCAAAGCTAAAGGCGGTCCAACGGAATATTAGAGTATATGACCTTTCTTTTTTGGGTGGCGACTTTTTTTTTTGGCGGGGCAGTGTAGATGGCCGTCCACCTGCAGCCTGGTCTGCTCAAGGTTTTTTCCCACGAAAGGGAAATTTTTCCTTGCCACCGTCACCTAGTTCTTTCTAATGAAGGAAATGTGTTAGGTCTCTGTCTGTAAATTTATCATTTTTATAGTTTTATACATTTTTTTAAGTGTCAAAGGTTTTTTGAATTATATTCAAATTTGAACAGTATTTGCAACAGCGGTTTTTATTATCAACTTTCATTTTGGAAATAAAGCATGATTGCACTTACACAACTTAAAGACATTATCTCTATGATGTGGGTCCTGTAGACTTTGACCAGGCCGATAAATCATTGAATGAAGTAGTTAAATCGTTGATAAATCGTCAAACTGATTGGGGGGAATCCATGTCCATATCCTCTTGCCTCGGGACCCCAAAATTCCATGAAACTGCCCTGCTAACATGGGCTGTAGGTAGGTGGGTAGCTGCTAACAAGGGCTGTAGGTAGGTGGGTAATTCTCAAAAAATTGTTAAACCAACTGCAGCTGATTTCCGTCCCCAGATTTGTCTTCACTGTCCTCTTGGCTGCTGTTAGTCCTACCTCAGTCTCCTCTGGAATCATTGGTAGGATCTTCAGTAGCTTCCTTTTCTTTCCCTCTTTTCTTCTGTATCTCTTGGTCCTGCTTTGCTAATTTGACGTCCTCTAATCTTCCGTCACCAGGAAGTGAGGCTAATACGGCGTTCTCGGGGCTGGAAATTCTACAAAGGACGTTGCTGTAAAGTCTGCTATAAGACAGTATAAGACACGCTGAGGTTAGCAAGCAGCCTCTAAGCGCTCAGTCTACATCACACCTTCGTCTCAGAGGTTGGGATGTCTGGTCTCATGATCATCTCTCTTACCTGACCTCTTCTAAGAGCCACTGCCAAAACAAAGGAGGACATTTGGCCTCTCATCACTCAACAGAAGACATCATCAGCTCCCGTGGACACATGTCTCCACCTGGCTCGGCCTCACTGACGGAAAGGAGGTCAGTGAATGCAAAGACGTCACCGTCCTCACACGCTGCCCAGATTTTCTGAGTAATTCAAGGGACCCCATTGCAAAGGGGAGAGGCCAGGCAGCAGCGTGATGGAGATTTAGGCCAAGGGGCCCAAGCAGGTGGAGGGGCCACCGGAATCAGGCAGAGGTGCCAGATCAGGAGGAGGCAGAAGTCCCAAATTCAGTTCTCAGCCAACAAAAATACATGCAAAGCTGCTTTTTTGTACAAATGCAGCCACATTAGTCTTCTTCACCTACTGAGGAATGGAGATGCATGCACGGGGCCTTTCATAACAACACTTGCTACACTTATGAAATTAATTACTACTTTACTACTTACTGTACCATAATGCCAGTGCTCTGCTTTTGCTAGCCATAAAAATGGAAAAAAAACACAATCAGATGACAGGGGATGTACTTTGTGAATTACTAGTGAGACACAACTTCAGCTTCAAGATCCAGGGACCTCAATTACTAATGGTGCGGAGAAGAAGCTCTATTTTAAGTCGTGCGAACGACCATAAAGTACCAAAAATCCGTATCTATGAAACATGCGGAGACCGGGTCGCATGCACACTTGTTGGCAATCAGTGATTGTAGGCAGTGTCACCTGTGCGGAACTGCCAGGCTCGTGCATGTTTGAGGTCATTTGCATACAGAAATGCCCACAAATTACCATATATGGCAGGGACACTCCCTGTAATAATGCCTCAATGGCACAAACCTCCTGCTTGGAGGCTCCGCCCTCAGAGCGGCTCAGCAGAATGATCGGGTTGTGTCTTCCTCCACTGGGCAGCAAAGTGAAACAAAGACACTGCATCGCTGGTTATTCGTGCATTGACTGAATTAAATTATTTCCTGTTAACGTAACTGAATTCATTGTGTGATGGCGCTTTTATTGCAAAATTGATTCAATCTATGGCTCCAAATACACATGCGCACATAGCTCGTACACACTTTCTAAAACAAAGTGTGACATTTATCAATTTGCACTTGTGCGTAGAAACGTGTGCAAACTTACGCACACCTCTGACCACGTCTAACATCTCTCTCTTGATCCCAGTGTACAGGTATGCTAACGTGCTAAACAGCGGCACATATGCACAAAGCGCTGTTATCGACATAGACTTGATCTGACCAGATTGGCTGCGTAAGAGTGGCCAAACAATTGATACATTTTATGTTAAGTTTTAAAGGTCGTTTGACGTGTTATTAATATAAATACAATAAAAAAAATATATTTACTTGCATGCCATTGCTGGTTTGAATGAGTGGGCTTGGGGCTCCAAATCACTCAGGGCCCACTTGCGTGTATTCTGACACAAATATCTGACTTTGGCACATCGGCAAACTTCTTCACTGAGTGCAAGTGAGATGTGGGGGAAAAAGTGCCCCAGAATGAAACAAAGTGTCAGGCGAGTGTAACCCATCTCAATGGTCGGTTATGAAATATAGGCCTAACCATGACATCAAAAGGTGTAGTGGCAAGTATCTCCACTGGGTGGTCGACTACACTACCCCTACAGGTGAGGAGTAGAGGAAGAACATCTTGGTACTAATAAAGGTGTGTTGCATTACCTGCTTCTTCTTTGCAACAGGTCTGAGAGCTGACAGCCCTAATAACAGCTTGCAAGATGTGGTAAAGTGACACAAAGTTACAAAAGACAGATAATCCACATACACTGTAAGTGAGTGTGAGTGTTGGGGATACAGCTCACAATATTTCAATTATGGTGTAGAAATGTCATACCTCTAGTTTATGAGGAAAGGGTTCAATTGAAAGGAAACGTGAATGGAATTTTCTGTAGTATTACTGATGTTAGATAGCAATTACTTTTCAGTAATTAGATCAAAAGAAATTGTGAGAGTTTTATTTGCGACCTGGCGAGGTTTGGCACATGCTTTTACACACACGGACACACACACACACGCCGAGGTGTGTGTGAGGCACTGCCATCCTGTGCTAGAGTGGTCTGCAAGGTGATGCTCCACATACTGGAGATGCAGCAGATGGTGCAGTTGGCTGACCTGTGATCCTCAGCAGGTGATGGACATTGACTCCCTCACCATCAACCTCCGCATGGAGCCCACCTACATCAGGGACTTCTCCATCCGCTGGATGAGTGAGGGAGGCCTGGCGGACAACATCAAGATAGTGGTCAAGGAGATCAGGAGGTGCCGGGGGCTGATGGTGGGTGCTGTGTGCAGCTCTCTCTCCTTCTCTCTTTCTGTCTGTCTCCCCATTTCTCTCTCTCTCTCCCTTACCCTCCACATCTCTACCCTTCTCTCTCTGCCTGCCTCTCTCTCTCCCTATCTCTCCCCCCCTCTATCTCCTTTTCTCTTTCTGTCTCCCCCTCTCTTCTCTGTGTCTCTCTCCCTCTCTTTCTATTTCTCTCTTTCTCTCTCCTCTCTCTGCCCTCCTCTCTCTCTCCCACCCTCTCTGTCTCCCCCTCTCCTCTCTCTGTCCCCCCTCCCATCTTTCTGTCCCTCCAACTCTCTCTGTCTCACCCTGTCTATCTCTCCCTGCCTCCCCCTCTCCATCTCTCCCTTTCAGTCCCCCCTGCTCTGTCTCAGTCTCTCCTTCTCTCCATCTCTCCCTCTCCCTTCCCTCCTCCCTCCCTCTCTTCTTCTCTCCATCTCTCTCTCCCCCCACCTCCCTCTCCCTCTGTCTCCCCTTCTCCCTCTCTCTTACCCTCGGTCCCTCCCTCTCTCTTTTCCTCTATCCCTCCCTCCCGGAGGCACGCACGCAGGCACGCACACACGCACGCACGCACGCAGGCAGGCACGCACACACGCACGCATGCGCACACACACACACACACACAGGTGTTCCGGGTTTCTCCTCAGAATGACAACAGAGAGGAGGAGTCTTTAGGAGACGGAGGCCTCCAAAGATAAGGAGCTCCGACAGAGCCTGATAGAGAGCATGGAGAGGAATAACGGTCAGACACACACAAACACACACCTCTCCCATGCATGTACACCTCTGCACCCTCTGACATCTGACCTCTCAGTTTGAGTAGATGACAGGCTCCTGGTTTGGGTGATCAAGGCCATGCAAATGTCCAACCGCTGCAAGAACTAAGGCTTCGTCCTGGACAGCTTCCACAAGACCCACATGCAGGTCAAGGACCTGCTTACCGGTCAAACACACACATAAGCACAAACACACACACACACACACACACTCTCAGAGACACCCTTTTATATACATTCATAAATTCACATTCATAAATACAAAGAATCACACACACACATAGAAACAGACACTCAAACACACACTCACTAACACACAGACACGCTCACTCACTGACATGGAAACACAAACTCACACACACTCATTCACGTACACATACTCACGCACACGTACATACAGACACACATAGAAACTCGCACACACAGTCACACACACATATTCACTCATACAAACACGCTCACAACACACTCTTACACAGAAACACACACCTAGAAACATGCACATGAAGACACACACACAGGAACGCACAAATGAAGACACATACACACTAACACAAACTCACACACACTCATTCACGTACACGCACGTACTGATACACTGGGTTGGGATGAAAGGGGATGGAGAGGCAAGCTAACTTTTTCCCCTTTAAGTGTCGCACGGATGCCAAGTTAATTTTGTTCAATTGTCCAGACGCATAATTGTACAACTGTAGAAATAAAGTTGTACAATTACGCGTCTGGTAATTTGTTTGCACGTTTCAGCAGGTTAACGGCTTTGTTTGTTGACAATCTGCAGATTGGCGCCTATGCCTCTGAAGAGGGGCAGCTGGTTGTCTTCGTCTCAATCTGCGCTCAAGATGATCCAGGTGTGTTCGTAGAGCCCTGCGCTGGAGCCTGACCCCGCCGAGCAGTTCAAGTTTGTGTGTGTGTGTGTGTGTGTCTGTGTTTGTGTGTGTGCTTGTCTGTGTTTGTGTGTGTGCGTTTATGATTATGTTTGTGTGTCAACTGGGCTTGGTGCATGGTGCAACAGTTATTGGCATCAAATGTCTTGAGTGGGTATCTACATGAAGTGTGAACTGTGTGTGTATATGCGTGCGGTAGGTTGTGATAGCAGAGTAATATATCTACTGTATATCTATCTATTTTGCGTGAATGAGCCATGGTGGTATGATCTTGTACTTGCTGTTAAACGGCTGCATGCAGGTGTTGATACTCTAAATTACACTGTTGGAATTGTAGCAATCTTGCTTTGAATCTATTCTATTGATCCAATCCTGTTATCAGTCTATTAGTTGATTTGTCTGTCCATTTCTTGCCAGTTGTTGAATGGTAGTGACTCCCAACAATTTAGACAGGATAAGATAATACTGATGTCACTACATTAATGTTGCTTACGCCATTACTACAGCACATGGAACAGAAGTCAGTGAAGAGGATATTGGAGTTCTGTCTCTTCCAATTTTTTTTTTTCAAACAAACGTTATATGAAAAATTTCACGTGTTGCTCTAAATAAATGGAGGTTTTATTGGCCCCAAAGTGATGGACACATATTAACTGATTTTTATTATTTGTCAGTACTGAGGACATAGAGATCAATCATGAAACCGTGGCCAGCTCAGGGATCCGCACAGATACTGGCATACATTGATCACCACTATTATAGCTATGCGTCTGACCGGAGGGATTGATCTGACCACAGCAATGTTACAAGCTGCAATTCTGCCCAAAACACAATGTCATTTCTGGTGGACTCACTGTGTATGTTAGACTAATTAATTAATTTCTAGGATGGGAAGATCGATGGATCAATAAAGTACCTACCTACCTACCTACCTACCTACCTTCCAGGTTGATAAATAGACAGTATTCAGAAATATCACACACACATACTCTTAATTGTCCTAACCCAATTTTTTTTAAAGATTGTTTTTATTATTTGCGTTCTTGGTGTAGATTGTTTTTCTCCCTCAACCACATATCAACTCCAGCCATCCATATGCTTTCTTCCGCTGATCCACGGCCAGGTTGCGGGGGCAGCTGTCTCAGCAATCTTCCCTCTCCCCAGACACCTCCTCCAGCTCCTCTGGGTAGTGATGGGAAAATGAAGCTTCATGAAGCAATGAAGCTTTGCGGCCCTTTGCTTTGCCTTAAGGTTCACTACTCGAAGCTTCATCCAGTGCTCATTAGCCCCATCTGTTGGTAGAGTTAAACTACGACAGCTAAGTCATTCAAAAAGATTTCAAACGTTATTACGATGATGGAGCTGTGACAGAAAATGAATCGATGGATGTTGTCACAGTATAGAATTGTGTTCAATCCCTGTACAATAACAATAAAGTCTATAATGTTTTATATAACTTTGCTCTCCCTTCTTTTCTAATAAACATGTTCTATCACTTATTTCCCATTTTATTTTTTGCATTTCATGGCCATTAATCATTTTTATTCAAGAACAGAACTTTTTTCACAGTTTCTGGTTTTAAGCGATTTCTTTACCAATTATACAAACTCTGCCAATAAACGTGCAAATCACAACGCCTGCCACAACCCACAAAGCACTGCGGTTTTGTCATGTTTTTATTTTGAAAAACGATACGCTAAATGAACCAGTTCCGTTACCTGTGTGAGACGAGGCTTCATTTGAGATTAGTCACGTGGTTTTCAGCACACCGCTACACGCTTCGAAGCCTCGGCTTCGAATGCCCTATCACTACCTGGGAGAACCCCAAGGCGTTCCTGAGCCAGCTGGGAGACATTGTCCCTCCAGCGCGTCCTGGGTCTTCCTTGGGGCCTCATGCCAAGAACACCTCCCCGGGAAGGCGTCCAGGAGACATCTGGAAAAGATCAGAAATCAGGAATCTTTTTTTATTGTCATTACAGCAATTGAATTGAGTAATGAAACTAAGGTGCTGCATTAGCAGTTAGTTAGTTAGTAGTTAAGTAGTAGTAGTAAGTAGTAGTAAGTAGTTAGAGAAAAATGATGCCTGAGTCACCTCAACTGGCTCCTCTCGATGTGGAGGAGGAGCGGCTTCTCCGGAGTGACAAAACTCCTCACCCTATCTCGTAAAGTGCGTCCTGCCATCCTGCGGAGAAAGCTCATTTTAGCCGCTTGTATGCAAAATCTTGTCCTTACGGTCATGATCCAAAGTTAATGTCTATAAGTGAGGTTAGGGATGTAGATCGACCGGTAAATAGAGAGCTACACCTTCTGGCTCAGCTCCTCCTTCACCACGACAGACCGGTATGTTGACCGCATCCCTGCTGCCGCTGCACCAATCTGTCAGTCGATCTCCCATTCCCTTCTACCCTCACTCGTGAACAAGATCCCAAGATACTTTAACTCCTCCACTTAAGGCAAGATCTCGTCTCTGATCAGGAGGGTGCAAACCATCTATCTTGAGCGATGCAAAGTTTTGCTGAACACGCACATCACATCGAGCAATAGCAGAATAGCAGAACAGAATGTAACACACATGATGATTCGAGCGTCTACTTGATCGTCTGGAACGTCTTGTGGTGGGCCACCTGTATCCTGTTGTTGTCACTACTACATTTGTTGCCTTCAATTCCCCCTTTTGATCTCTTAAAGAGAGATCAACTTAAAGCATGGACTTGGCTCATCTCCCGTCTCGTACTCGTTCAAGGCCCCCGAAGGCGCGGACGCACACATCTGATGCCGGGGCCGTAGCCACGCGAGTCAGAAAAAAGACATACAATACACAGATGATGCCCACTGACCCACGACCACTTGCTCTTCCTTGGTTGTTGCTGCGCATCCTGCTTGCGAACGTGGTCAGCGCCGGTTGGGTGTTCTTCAGCGGTCAGGGGTAGACTGCCCTCTTGTACCGCGTGCCACGGGTATTATTCTGCCCCTTAACGTGGGCTGGGTCGGTTTGCTGTGTCTCGCAGAGGGCGTGCAAGGGCCGTCCTGTTGTTGGGCCTCTTGGTAACGGTTGGAGTGCCTCTATTAGGGACAGGGGTGGACTACGCTGTTCCCTGGTTGCCACCGGGGATTATTCTGCCCCGTCGGTGGCCTTGGTGTCTGAGTCAGCCGATTCGTCGCACTGGGCTCGCAGTTGTTCTTGCACCTCGGTCAGCAATCTGCTGGGTTCCTCGGCGGCTGCACACTGGTTCCAGTGATACCACGTGTCTCCTTTCCCTTGAAGTCGAATGGCGCGGGAGGTTTGTTCCACCACTCGGTACGGTCCAGTCCACCTTGGTTCTGTCCACTTTCTTTTCAGCACTCGGAGTCGGACCCACTCGGCTGTGGTCGGTGCGGTGATCTCTTGGTTCGCCGCTGCATGGTGCTGGTCTTGGACCTGTTTAGCGAAAGCTGAGATGAGATCTTGGAGTTCAAGAAAATACCGTCTAGGGGGTTAGATTTTGATCGCCGACCATGGCCCCTGTCAGGGCCTACCGGGGGCTGGGGAAAGCTCTGCCGGTTTGTAATTCGAACGGGGCGAACCCAGTGGACTGATTCCCTGAGTGGCGTACGGACATCAGTGCTATGGGCAATGCTGCGACCCAATCTAATTTGGTCTGTGCACTGATTTTAGCCAATTTCTCTTTAATGTTTTTGTTCATCCTTTCCACCTTTCTTTGTGACTGTGGGTGGTAGACGGAGCCAAATTTGTGTCTCAATCCTAAAATTTGTTCTACTTTTTGCAGGTCCTGGTTTTTGAAGTGGGTCCCGTTGTCCGATCTGACAACCTCTGGGAACCCGTGGTGTGGAATGTAGTGGTTCACCAAACACTTTACCACCGAGGCGCTGTCCTCTCTCCGGGTTGGCCACGCCTCAGGCCATCCCGTGTTACTGTCTACGCACATTAGAACATACCTGTACCCCCTTACTGCGTGTCCCATGTTGGTGTAATCGATCACTATTTCCCGTCCTGCTTTTGTCTGCAAGGGATACTTACCCGGTTCAGGCTTAAGAAATGGCCTGGGGTTGTAACTTGAGCATACTTCACACGTCCGGATTTTGTGTTGTATCATGTCCTTCATGTAGGGGTGCCACCATCGTTCCAGGTTCCTGAGTGTCTGTCCAATTCCCACATGCCCTGGTCCATGCGCTTCCTCGAACGCTGTCTCCCTGAGCCCCAGTGGGAGTATGGGGCGTCCGTCAGGGCCTGTCCATAGTCCGTTCGTACATGTCGCTCCCCTTGCCTTCCAGAGGGTCTTCTCCTGGTGGGAGGCTTTGTCCTGCAAGCTTGCTAAATCAGTCAAATCTGGTTTTTCTATTCGGGCTTCGGCTGTACTCATCAATTGTCGCCCTGTGTATCCGGCGGCCAATTTTGCAGCCTGATCCGCCACATGGTTTCCTCGGGCCGTGTGCGCTCCGGTGTGGTCATGTCCTTTGCATTTCATTATGGCCACCTCTGCTGGCAGCAGAATGGCCCCTGCCAACTCCTTCATTTCGGCTTCGTGCCGAATGGGTTTTTGGGTGGCTGTCAGGAACCCCGCTTGCTTCCATTGTGGCAACTCCACGAACACGGCGCTTACCGCATAGGCTGAGTCGGTGTATACGTTGATGCGTTGTCCTTCTCCTAATTTTAGGGCGGTGATGACAGACAGGATTTCGGCTCGTTGTGCTGACTGCTGTCCGTCAAGTTTCTCTGCCGCTCGGGTAATCATCTGTCCGTCCTGATCCTCAACCACCGCCAGGGTGGCAACCAGTCCTTTTTCCTTGTGTCGATGGCAGCATCCGTCTGTGAAGAAGGTGACCGCTTCTGTAAGCGGTTCTCCTTGCAGATCCGGTCGGATTTTTTCTTCCCGTTGTACTTTCAGCACACACTCGTGTGGTTCCCCTTATCTGTTCTGATAAGATATCTTATCTGTTCTGCCATGTTGATTCCCACGTGTGTGAATGTCAGATTGGGAGCTTCCAGGACTTATCTGATTTTTCGTTGGCGTAGGGGTGTTAGTGTGAACGCTTGGGAGTTTACAAACGTGACGACGCTGTGTGTGGTCAAAATTGTTAGTGTGTGGCCCATTACAATGTGGGCGGTTTCCTGGACTAGCTGAGCGATCCCGGCCGCGTGTTGTGTGCATTCTGGGTGTCGTTTCTCCATGTTGTCCCGCATAGCGCTGATGTACATTAATACTGTTCTCTCTCCCCCTTTTCTCTGGAACAAAACCCCATTGGTGGCATGTTTTGTTACAGACACATCTAGGAAAAATGGTCTGCTGTAGTCGGGCACTGCCAATTCGGAGGCCTCCCCCAGCGCTTATTTAAGAGCGGTGAACGTGGCTTCCGCGTCGGAGGTCCAATTGAGGTCGGCCATGAGATTTCGCCGTGTTCTTTTACCAAGAGGCGTAATGGTGTGGTGAGGTCTGTGTATGACGGTACGAAATGTCTGCTATACCCGGTTAGGCAGAGAAAAGAGAGCATATCTTTCACCTGCCTCGGACAGGGATGGTGTAGAATAGCCGAACGATGGGCTGGCGACATTCCTGAACCCTTTGAGGACAGGAGCCGACCCAAGAGGGTTACCTGCGGACGGGCTACCTGCAATTTAGAGTGGCTAACCTTGAATCCCGTCTTTGCCAAATGTAGAAGGACCGTGCGAGTAGCCTCTAGACAGATCACCACGGTTGGGGCAGCCAATAGAATGTTGTCAACGCACTGAACCAGCGTGGTTCCCTTCGGGAGTTGACAGGTCTGTAAAAGAGACTTAAGAACTCTGTTAAACAAGCCCGGTGAGAGCGCAAAGCCCTGGGGTAGCCTAGTGTAATGGTAGCGTCGTCCCCTGAATGTGAAGGAGAAAACGTAGCGGCAGGACGCCTCTAGAGGGAGGCAGAAAAACGCATTAGCTCAGTCAATGCATGTGAACCATAGGTGCGAGGGGTCCAGGTTGGCAAGTGCAACGTATGGGTTCGGCACCGGCTCGGTGGGGGTCACCAGGATGTCGTTGATTGCCCGTAGATCGTGGGCCATACGGAATTTACCTGTACCCTTCTTCTCCACTGGGAGGATGGGAGTGTTACAGGCTGATTGGGAGGGTTCCAATACCCCCTTTTGTAGGAGGCCGTGGATGGTGTCGGTGATCCCTAACTCGGCCTGCGGTTTGTGCAGGTATTGGGAGATCCAGATCGGGTCACCCGGCAGCAGTTCGAAAGATATGGGGGGATATGAAACTAACCCTACGTCTGTGGCATCCTGCACCCAAAGGTGGTCGGGCATGGATTCTTGCACGACCGCAGCATCGGGGTGATCTGTCTTCTCGTGGCCGTGATGCAGCGGGAGCAAGACATATTCGGGGGTGCTGGAGTCGAGTGTTGACACCGAAATGCGGTAGACATCTGCCAAGGGGGAGTAGTCTACCTGTGTGGCCGTCGTGGGCGCCCAATCCGTGAGTCCTAACGCCAGTCTCACCATTCCTCCTAGCTCCTTAGCATGGTGTTTAGGATGCAGGGCAAGAGAAACATGGGGGGTCGCAGTGTCTGCCATCATGTACCACAGAGCCTGGTCCGGGGTGAGCTCTACCGCAGCAGCTACGGCCACTGGGGCAACATAGATGTTGTTTACCGCCAGAGCCCAGCGCTTTCCTGCCAATCCTGTGGAGAAAAGCTCACAGTACCAATCAGTTTGTGCCCTATCGTATAACAGGGTGACGTGGGGAGGGTCAGTTGGGGAGACGTAGGGCTCTATCTGGGAGATCCATGGCCGCCACAGTTGGAAGGCAGAGAGAATGCCTGTGTGTGCTGGAGTGTCGGGCGCTAGCAGCGCCCAGTAGATGTCAGCGTATTGTTCGACCACTGGTCGGACCAGCAGCACGCCGGAGTGGTAGGTGCCGGTGCAGGGAAGTACTTGTCCATCGGGCATGCGGACCTCCAGGTCCCCTTTTTGACATAATATGGTAGCTTCCAGTTTTACCAGGAGGTCATTGCCCATCAGGTTGGCCAGGGAGTCAGGTGAATGTACAAATGGGTGTGCGACGACCGGGCGACCAGAGGAGGTGGCGGGGGTCCTTGCGGGTCAATCCAAGGAGGGGTGGGGTAGAGGTCGGGTGAATTGGGCTCCGGACCTGGGGGACCCGTGGCCACCATGATTTTGGCTCGCGCCCCCCTTTGTTTGTTCTCCTGCGTTTTCTGCGGTGCCTCTGCCAGCTGCAATTTGAGTAATTGTGTTTGGAGATCCTTTACCTCTGACGCCGACGAGGTCGCTTCTTCCTGGGCCTTATTGGCGTGGTGAAGGAAATGCCGTTCCCACATGGTTTGTTCACAGCCCTGTAAATCAGGGTTATCACACATTGGTGCACTCACCGTGCCGGGGACCCCGTTAAGCACTGCCTGTCTGAACCACTCTCGTTGCACTCCCACCTTGCCTGGTTGCACGCCTGTGCGTTTTAGCCACAGATCTTTGCAGTCGTCGAGGTATGCGCGCGGGTTGACTGTTGGATCCCACTTAATGCGTGGAACGGCAGACGCGTGCCGCAGCGGGAACTTTTCACGAATGTGCGTGCTCAGTGCAGAGATGACGTTAAGGAGGGGAGTCTCATCCCCCATCTGATGTGTGCCCGCGCCGAACACTGTGTCGCAAAGGTCGAGTGAGGTGAAACACCGCGCAGCTATTGCCCTGAAATCTCCCAATCCCAAGTGGTGACTCGTAGTGAGTTTGTCGAGCTCTCCTAACCACCTACCGCCCCCGCTGGCCAAAGGGGGAAGCTTCTCCACGATGGCCTGGACGTCTCCGAAAGGGAAAGGTTTGTACTTAATTCTGTTGCCTGAGATCGTTAGGGGAAACATGAGGAGGTACTCCAGTATTCCTCCTGATATTCTGATCACCGGATACATGCGTGCCACCAGCGGTGTTGGAATCGGTGGTTGTATTGGTCCAGGGGGTGCATTCGGTTGGGTATACGGTGGTGGTCTGGCTTCCTCCTTTTTTTCTTCGGTGTTCGTCTGTGGGGATGTTCTTGACTTACCCAGTTTGTGCATGTGTGCTGTACTCTGCCACCAGAGAGCGACTTGTGACTAGGTCCTTATGTCTCCTTCATGTCCTTTCCGTTCCTTCTTCTTTTTTGACTTCTGTAACAGACCTGCATTCTGCTCCCCTTTTAAAGACATTTTCTTATCTTCTTCACATTGTTTTACTTTGTCCCACAACAAAACTCCCAGAGAACCTGAATTCCCCAGTGTTTTCCCTTGACCCTGTAACAATTCTTTCACACGCCCTGTTGTGTTTTCTTTCACATCGGACAAATCATGTTTCTCCGTGACCGCGGTTGCGGCCTCCAACTAATTTTTTACCTGTTCTCCATATGTTTTCCATCCTTCTGGCGCATCGCACGCCGGTCCCCAACCTCTGTCGTGGCATTTTCTACTAAATTCACCTCCCATGTTGATCCTGTAGATCTTTCGTAATGTCCCTGACAATTACGTTGTTTTACCAAAATGTACTTTAATTCGGAAAGGATAGCAGGCCCCTCCAGCAGGCCCTGCACCTGCAGGAGGGGCCGTTAGGGGTCGGTGCATTGTGGTTTGGGTAGCAGCCAACGGGTAGAGCCTTGCCGACCAAATCCTTGCACAGATTGGCTGGCTTTCAAAACATGGAACATCATTTAATTGGGGGGGAAGGAGCCTGAGCTGGTGCGGGAGGTGGACCGTTTCCGACTGGAGATAGACGGGCTAACCTCCACACACAGCCTGAGCTCTGGATCCTAACTTCCTGAAAGGGGCGCAACTCTCTTCCACTCTAGAGTTGCCCGTGAGGAGAGTCAGCAAGCTGGGGTGGGCTTACTTATAGCCCCCCAGCTGTGCCATCACGTGTTGGAGTTTTCAATGGTGAACGAGAGGGTTGCGCCCCCGCGCCCTTGGGCAGGTTACAGGTCTCTCACTGTTGTTTCGGCATACGGGCCAAACAGCAGTGCAGAGTACCCACCCTTCATTGATACTACTACTACTACTACTGGGGTATTTCTACGCCCACGTGGGCAATGACGGCAGTACCTGGAGGGGTTTGACTCCGAGGAAGTCAAATCAAGTCAAGTCAAGTCAATTTAATTTGTATAGCACCGAATCATAACAGGAGTCATCCTAAGGCTCTTTATCGCCCCCCCCTGACCTGAACCTGAGCGGTGTTTTGTTGTTGGACTTCTGTGCTAGTCACAGTTTGTCAATAACAAATACCATGTTGTAACATAAGAGTGTCCACCAGTGCCCTTGGCACCAGGACACCCTAGGCTGGAGGTTGATGATCGATTTTGAAATTGTATCATCTGACCTTCAGCTGCATGTCTATGACACTTGAGTGAAGAGAGGGGCAGAGCTGTCAACCGATCGCCACCTGGTGGTGAGTCAGATCCACTGGCGGTTGAGGAAGCTGAACAGACACGGCAGGCCCAAACTGAGGGTCTGCTTGGAATGTCTGGCAGAGCCCTCTGTCAGAGAGATCTTCAACTCCCACCACCAGAAGAACTTCAAACAGATCCCGAGGGAGGCTGGGAACATACTGTACAAAAAGAACATGACTTTGTTTTTCCCAGCAAAATATATTGTTGGGCAAATTGTTGCCCCCTAAAAATAACATAAATAAATAGAGCATGATTTTTTTTTTTCCCCTCTCAATAGAAAAAAAAGGACAATAGGGATTGCAGAATTCGTACCTGCATCCGCAGAGCCGAAGTCCATCGCTCTTCCACCACTCCGTACTCTCTGGGTGTTTTTTGGAAATTTTAAAGTGTGACTAACAGCTCCAACGTCCCATTCAAAGTGAGCCCCATCTAAATGTATGGGAGGGGGAGTTAGGGGCAAAAGGCGGCCCGCGGGCAGGGTGCGGCCCTTCTCCCCATTCAAAGCAGCCCCTAGCAAAAGAGATTGGCTTGGTGGGCAGATTGCGGCCCTCGGGCCGGGTGCAGCCCTTCTCCCCATTCAAAGCGGCCCCCAGCAAAACATATTGGTGGGCAAATTCTTACCCCCTCAAAATACGATGAATAAAAATCATATCAATTTGCTTTTCCCTGCAAGACGTATTGCTAGGCAAATTGTTGCCCCTCAAAATATACAAAAAGAACATAACTTTGTTTTTCCCAGCAAAATATATTGTTGGGCAAATTGTTGCCCCTTAAAAATAACATAAATAAGTAGAGCATGATTTTGTTTTTCCCTTCTCAATAGAAAAAAAAAGGACAAAAGGGATTGCAGGATTCGTACCCGCATCCGCCGAGCCGAAGTCCGTCGCTCTTCCACCACTCCATACTCTCTGGGTGTTTCTTGAAAATTTCACAAGTCCCATTCAAAGTGAGCCCCAAATGTATTAGAGGGGGAGTTAGGGGCAAAAGGCGGCCCTCGGGCCGGGTGCGGCCCTTCTCCCCATTCAAAGCGGCCCCCAGCAAAAGAGAAAGGCTGGCCGGCGGTGGGCAGACTGCGGCCCTCGGGTCGGGTGCGGCCCTTCTCCCCATTCAAAGCGGCCCCCAGTAAAATATATTGGTGGGCAAATTCTTACCCCCTCAAAATACTATGAATGAAAATCATATTAATTAGCTTTTCCCTGCAAGATATATTGCTGGGCAAATATTTGCCCCTCAAAATATACAAAAAGAACATGACTTTGTTTTTCCCTGCAAGATATATTGTTGGGCAAATTGTTGCCCCTCAAAATATACAGTAGAAACTGAGTGGACCATGTTTTCAACCTCCATTGTTGAAGCAGCAGCAAGAAGCTGCGGCCGCAATCCCCAAACCCGTTGGTGAACACCGGAAGTAAGGGGGCCATCAAGCTGAAGAAGGAGGCCTATCAGGCTCACCTGGCCTGTGGATCTCCTGAGGCAGCTGACAGGTATTGACAGGCTAAGCATGCGGCAGCCTGGGCTGTTGCGGAAGCAGAAACTCGAGTCTGGGAACAGTTTGGGGAGGCCATGGAGGAGGACTATTAGTTGGCCTTGAGGATGTTCTAGCAAATTGTCCGGCACCTAAGGAAGGGAAAGCAGCGCCCTACCAACATTGTTTTCAGTGAAGGTGGGGAGCTGCTGACCTCAACTGAGGATGTGGTCGGGCAGTGGTGGGAATACTTCGAGGATCTCCTCAATCCCACTGACATGTCCTCCGCAGAGGAAGAAGAGACTGGGGACTCAGAGGTGGACTTGTTCATCACCCAAGCTGAGGTCACTGAGTTGGTTAAAAAGCTCCGCGATGGAAAGGCGCTGGGGGTGGGCGAGCTCCACCCTGACTACCTCAAATCCCTGTATGTTGCAGGGCTGTCATAGCTGACACGCCTCTGCAAGATCGCATGGCAGTCAGGGACAGTGCCCCTGGACTGGTTGACCGAGGTTGACCGGGAGCTTGGAGTCCATGGATCCTTACTAAGGGCTGTGCGGCCTCTTTATGGCCAGAGTAGGAGCTTGGTTCACATTGCCGGCAGTAAGTTAGACCTGCTCCCAGTACATGTTGGCTTTCGACAGGGCTGCTCTTTGTCACCGACCCTGTTCATTATTAAGCCTGTAACGGTGCGCTGTATTCGTACCGAAAAGACCTTCGGTACGGTACAGTGCTGTACCGAACGAATACAGTCCGTTTATTTGTTTTTATATGCAGCAATCACAGACCTAGAGACCTGCTGCGCCTGTTCTGTACCTGTCACATGTGGCTACTTAATATTCATTATTTAGTAAGAAACTCTTTCCTGATTCGTGCTCTTGTGACCATGTGGAGGTGACGTCGCATGGCGAACCAATCAGTCGAGCCTTTCCTGCACTCCTCAAAACAGTATTGCGAGGTCCACGCGTCTGTTGTAAAATTAACTATCTGATTTAATTTGGACATTATGGCTGAAGCTAGCGACCAACCGGAGCTAGAAAATCCTCCCCTGCCGTTAAGATCACCCGTTTGGGAGCACTTTGGTTTCCCAGTGAAAACCAGTGAAAACCTGCGACGGAAAAAAACAAGTGGATAAAACGGAGGTGGTATGTCGTCATTGTTTTACTAAGGTCGGCTATGTTTCGTGCAACACTTCAAACATGCTCACTC
>OMPJ01044403.1:0-19597 GCA_900312935.1 Carapus acus
GGGGTGGGGGGTACTGGTAGATCTCTTTGACTTGGCCATTTTGAAAGTAGCTCGCGAGCCCAAAAGGTTGGGCACCCCTGCTCTATAGGATGTATAAGCCAAAAATGCTCATGGTTAAGGAGGCAGGCTGTTGCTGCTGCGTCCAAGCATGTCAATGGAATGTCTAGTGCAGGGGTGTCCAAACGTTTTGAGGTGAGGGCCAGATTTGGTCAGATGAAAATGTATGGGGGCCAACCATTCTGCCTGACATTCCTCAAACCATTACCATTGTAAATTAACATGTAAATATGTAACTATATGACTCAACTGTCTGCAGGTCGATATAGCAAATGAGAATCTGTTGTCAATTGTATTACCAGAATACTTACTGTAAAGGTCAAAACAATAGGAAATTAAATACAAATGAACGTTTTTATGAAAGCTGACTGAAATTTTTATTACATGTATTGATTTTGTTTTGACAAATCACATCCCAATGCATTTTGAAAAATAATAGTATAGTCAAATCAGATAGCAGAAATTTGACAAAACTGTGGTCTAATTGTCACAAACAATCAATTCACCGAGACTTTAGAGTTTATTCTCCCTAGAATAAAAACAATAACCTCCATTAATGAGAAGGGTGATATCGGTGTTTTGACTGCAGTAAACAGGCCTGGTCTGGCTCAAAAGCAAGTGGTTTGGATGCACAAGATGTCACGCAGGGGAGAGTCACTTAGTCTTGTCCTCACACGGTTCTTGTTAATGTTCAGGACCGAGAGCGTCTTCTCGCACAAGTATGTCAAGCCAAACAAGCTCGGCATTTTCTTCGCAAATGTCCGAATCTCTTGGAACCTGTCTTTGTCCATCAAGCGTCATTGGGATCCAGGGAAAAGGGGGAGGAAAAAAGTGTGATCTCCTTCTCGATAGCTACAAAATCTAAAAACGCTACTGAAACTCATCATTCAGAGATGAAACGTTTTTTGCATGCCTCCTCATTTGCGCACCACTATTGTTCTCTGGAAAAATTGTCATAATTTTCCTGCAGTAATGGGAGATGTGTGGTATTGGGCTGCGTTTGTGTCGGGTGCCTTTGGAAAAGTAGCAGCTTTGTCCTTAAAGCTTTTATGTAGGAACAGAGTTGTCTTGCCACTGCATTCTGCCCCTGAAGGCTCAAGTTCAACGTGTTCAGAGGTTGTGTTCTATCGACTAAAAATCCCAAATCAGCCAGCCAAACAGGATCAGAGTTTTTTGGCATCTTTTGTCCCTTTTGCGCCAGGAATTGTCCGATCTCCTCACTAAAGGAGTAGAATCTCTGCAGTGCAGACCCCCGACTGAGCCATCTTATATCATTGTGATACACAACATCTCCATATTCAGTGTGGATGTCGAGGAGAAACTGCTGACACTGGTGGTGGCACAGGGCTCTGCAGCGAATATAATTAATAATCTGGATCCCAGGTTTCATAACATAATCATATTTCAAATGTTTGGCACACAGAACATGTTGGTGAATCATAAAGTGGACTTTTTTGCAGACGAGCGCTGGGATGCACCGGGGACATAAAATTATCGTATTTTAGGGGAGATTATCGTACAACCCACTTTTCGTCACTCATTGGACGGGCGTAGTGGACTATTTAGCCAATCATGGCCGTTGTTCTGAGGCAAAGGCAAATACGTCACTCGTAGCTCATTTAGAAAAGCACGATTGGCTGGATTGTGCATCCGTTTCCGGAAACAGATATACCACGGGAGTGAAAGTTCACGCATGGCTCACATTATGGGTGTGTAGCCACAGGTCTACTGCTGCCCTCTGGTGAAATATAAAATTGCTTTTTTTGTGTGTGTGTGTGTGTGTGTGTGTGTTTGTGTGTGTGTGTCTGTGTGTTTTGTTTACTGTGGGAAACTGTGCTGGCGGGCCACATACTATTGATTTTATGACAGGATGCTTCGGGTCGGTGGAAATATGGAAACAGGTTTGATTTGGCCCAGGGGCCGGACTTTGGGCATGTCTGGTCTAGTGGAAGGGCAAAATGTGTCAGGAAAAGATGCACCAGCAAAAGAGGTGACTGTGGGCTTCAGCAGATTATCTAACAGAAAAGATTCAAGAATTTGGCAGAGATCGAGAAAGAGTGTAATGAGGTAGGAGTCACAGCTTCAGAAACCACCAGCATTCAGACACATTCAGGAGAAATAAGGGGCGCCAGACCCAAAACAAAGAAGAGCTGACAGCAAGCATCAAGGAATCTGAGCTTTCATAACTCCCAGGCAATGTCACGGGCTGATTACCACAATGCTATGGCACATCGAGGCTTAATCCTAACCCGACAGTGTTTTTCCTTCCTCCTTCATTCATAGCTTGTGTCGTGCTGGGAAACAATCTATGTTTTTTCTCAAGTCTATTGCACTTCCTGTAATTGCACTAGTTCAACAGAGTAGGGACAGCTGTAATGTAAAATCTTTTACAGATACAGTATGTCTCAGATCAAGTTCCTGCCAATGCTGTTGTGTGATAAGATGAGAATGTATTACCTTAGGATGAGATCTTTGGCCTTCTCTGAAATAGGCACTTCAGGAGGAAAAATCAGTGTCTCCCGCCAATTCATGACTTTTCTATAGGTCTCTTGGGGCGTCTCTGAGCAAAATGGTGGGTAACCTGGCAACAGAATAAACCACAGCAGCAGGAAAATCATGTCAGATAAAATTTCCTTTACAGGTTGAAAAACATACAGACACTTTCCCACTAATTGGTAATACAAATGTCAATGTGATTGCTGTCCTGATTTTCAAGAGTGCTTGCCGACATCATATTTAAATCCTGTAAGTAAGCAGGGTATGACAGAATGCAAAAATACCAAAAGAAAAAAAAAAAGTCACTTTGCCAAGAAAGGTCACATGTTCAAAAATAGGGGAATTTCAGTAAAGCAAAAAGAAATAATAATGGTATAATGATAAAGACAATTATTATCACTTAGCATATGTTTTCATTCTTCTGATTAGATTATTTGTGTGTGCTCAATTCTCCTTTTTCAACAAACTATTTTGATTAGATGGGCAAACATCTTCAACCAGTCCATCATCGGCTGTGGGACAGCACGGAGACATTTATCCTATGATTCCAGACCATGAGAGAAGATACTGTATCAAACTTTCATTTTTGTTATATTTCTATAAAAATCTTTCTTATGCACTGATGGCCAATCTCATTATTCTGCGATGTAGCGCATTGTGCTGTATTACAATTTTTCAACAGGAATGCTAACAATATTAAGTAAAATTTACAATATATGCTGTAACAAACAATTTAATGACATTTTTTTGCTAGATGCTTCTTCCCTCATCTGTTGAAAAACTTGCATGAGACCAGTCTATGATGCAAAAACAGTTGAAGGATGGCTGTAGAATTCTTATCAGGACAGTAATGTGACGAGCATTCCAACAGGTCTGAAGAAATACCTATCAACATCTCATACATGATGACACCAAGACTCCACCAATCACACAGCTTGTTGTATCCATTCTGCATGAAAACCTCTGGTGCAATGTAATCTGGGGTGCCAACAGTGGAGAAGGCCTGAACGGAAACAGAAGACAGAGGCACAGTGAAAGGTGGTTAGAGATAATTTACTTATATTCATTACAGACAGATGGCAGCAATGCCTCCTGCAGCCAGTAGTACGTGTTGCTCTGCTTTTTTTGCCCTTCAGGATGGCACCATTTCACACATTTTGCGTCGAATAGGCCCTCTCGTGACTGTAAGGTTTACCATTATCAAAAAACTGAGCACTTTGAGCACACCATGACTATAAAATTTTAAGAGGATCTTATCTCCAGCTACAATCTTTTAACTCACTAGCTGGCGTCTGTTCCTCTTCCATGTCTCTGCTTTCCTCTTGGAGTTCATGTTCTGGAAGGCTGTGTGGACATGTTGGACATATGTATCAGTATTACAATTCTTCTTCCTATCATCCTGACTTCTGACTAAAACTTATCTTTAAACACAGACAGGTGGAGCAAAGAGGAGGAGCAAAGGACAACATTCATTTTTCTGAAGCTCGAGATAGTGTGTATTGATAGAACAGAACGAGAAATGTGTTTGTTTTTCTACTTATAAAGAATTGACTAGGGATGAATAAGTTTATGAAAGAGTATTGTCTGTGGATGAAATTAGCTGATAACTCATTCCTCTCCATTGGGCGTAATGCGCTAAAACTAGTCCAGTAAAACCATTTCGGTAATTGCTTTGTAATAGAGCATATAAAATCTTCATGGAGGAAGCTACTGGGAAACAGAGGTGGAGTTGTAACTGTTTGGAACTGTAAATAGAAAGAGATGGATAATTTCATTTTGTGGCTTGGAGGTCTGGGCTGAGATGATTCATGAAAAGGTTGTTCATTCATTGATTCAGCTGCTTCTGTCAGTGAACATGCAGAAGATACTGAAGATACACGTGAAGATACTGTATCTATGGGCTGAATATGCGGTACATGGTCCATGTGACACAGTACAAGCTTGCAAATCCGCACGAGAATGTTGAATGCAAGGGTTTAAAGGAGTTTGCACATACATTTGATCAAAGCAGGCAAAGGTATCTGTGGAACACAATGTAGTTCATCTACCCCCCCTGTGCATGTTATTTTATAAAATCTATCTTGGTGAAGACCGAAACCTGAGGCCATGGCAGCCAACAGTGGTGCACTTCCTGCTCAAAATGTCCTCTTATGTTTGAGGGATGAAGTGGCTTTCTGGTCAGTTATGCTAAAATGTATTTAAAGCAAAATGCTAGGACATACACCTTCCCAAATTCAGTGATACCAGGAATGTGGGATAAGATATCTACCAATGATCCACCGTACTATAATGTCACCGGAAAACATTTTAGTTTTTAACAATTAACAATAAAACAATAAAAAATAACAATAACGTGTCAAACGTGTCAGTCTCTGAATCTCTATCTCTCATTAACATTGAATGCTACTGACTCCGAGTATAACCTGCTTTAAATGGCTGGTCGTAGGACACATCAAATTAGTTCCTCCCACCTCACTATACTACCAGTGGTTATATGGCCCCAAACTCAAACTACACAAATAAAATAATCTTTCTCACTGTGAATTAAGCTTCAGTTGTGTGTCCAAATGGGCTGAGGCTTAGTGAAGATGTTTTTGATTTCAGAAAAGTACAAGGCAATACAATCCTAAAACATCTGTCTCGGAAACCTCTGCTGTGCGTTAATGCCTCGTTCATAATTTAGATACCAGAGTTTCTGACGGAGAACTTCTGTCAGCAATTTTAGCAGTTCAGCAGTTTTAACGTCTCACACCATCACACTAGGCACTCTCGTGTCAACTAGTGTTGATTGTGCACACTCATGGCTACTCTGTCAAGTCCGAGTTTGACTGCACTCTCATTTTTGGACGGGACGACAGACATAGGGCTCATATGCTATAATGGCAATCACAGATAAGGGTGTTGTTGTTTTTTCTTATTATTGCGTATACATACAGTACCTATTCACAAATGTCCATTCATATTGAACAAAACAGACACAGTCACCGAAAAAGGATCGTCTTCTCTCTTTTCTATCTTGTCATAGCTAATCTCAGGTGTCTTTGTAGCTGTCTGCCAATTTCATATGCCAAAAACTAAAAAGAGTGAAAGTATGGGAGGAGGTTTTGGGAAAGTAATTACTCATGCGTCCCTAACGTTACCCCAATACATTTATCCGATACACAGACAAGCAGTTGTGACAAGCATAGTGAGGAAATGGTCCAAGCAGACTGCGAACACTTGTGTGTGTAAAGCACCATGCCAATCAGGGCTGTGCCACTGATGGTCATGGTAGTTCGGATGTCTTTCCCTCCAAATCTCATTCCTCATCTGTGTTCTGAATACACATCCCCAGCCTCTCCACCCCACGTCTAAAAGGCCTTTCATACAATCATCCCCCAATTGATACTCATGCCAAATCCTTACCCTCAATTGATTCTCCATCCAAAGTAAAAACAAACCCTCTCTCACATCTCTCGCGGCACTTACTGTGTGAGATAACATTAGGAGGAACGAAGACAAAGAAGGCAGTGGTCGGAATTGCTTAAGTCCTGTGCAGACCAGCTGAGCAGCAAAGTTCAACACATGTTCGACCTCAGCCAGAAACTGGGGAGAGGATCATGGCTGTGAAGGAAATCCTGTGTGGTACCTCTGTCTAAGACTGCACAACCCAATAACTCAGTGAATTATAGGCAGTGGCGCTGACCAAGCTGGTGGTGCTGAAAACCTTGGATGAGCTGGTCCAGTCCCACCTCCACCCCACTGCAGACTCTTCAGCAGACCCAGTGCTATTTGCCTACCATCTTGGCATTAGGGTGCACAATATTATCCTCCTCCTACTCAGACCCCTCCTTTCAATTTCCTGGATAATTAGATCAACGGAACAATGAAGAACCAACTCCTTCACACCTGAGGATACCTGGAGGCACTGTGATGATGATTTCTCCAGTGCTTTCAATACCTACTAGCCTGTGATATTGATGGACAAACTAGAGTACATCAGAGTGAGTTTTGACTTCACATCTTGGATCATGGAAAACCTCACATACATAATGAGGACCCAGGACGGTGTCTTGCACATTATAGTTTGCATTACTGAAGGCCCCAAGCTGGCTGCATTCATCTTTTAACTATACACCGCAGGCTTTGCTTGGACCAGCACATGCAGTAGTCCTCTAATGACTCTGACATTTTTCTGCCCTAATAACTGAAGTTTGTGGAAGGGTGTCTGAAGAACCACCTCCAGATCAACACAGGGAAGACTAAGGAGCTGGCGGTGGATTGTCACAGATGCTGACCAATCCCTTGTGTGACGTAAATGGAATGATACTAGCTAAAATTGTGTTCTTCAATTACGCATATTTCTTAACTTTCTAAATGCCCAACTGCTGCAACACCTAATCTCTCCATGCAATATGAATCTAAGTACACCTCATCTTATCTTTATATTGTCACTTGCCAATTCTAGGGTTTAACAGTGCTCAAAGACCAAAATTGAAGCTGAGACCACCCACAAAGAACTGGAGATGAGTCTGAAACAAGTAGGAAAAACAACACCATCCATGACCTTGTTCCAACCTTAAATAGTAATGAAAGAAACTTAAAACTCATATTGCAACATCAAAGATACAGTTTTGCTGCTTTTGTGTTGTAAAATATTAAATTGTACATCTACATTCCATAACTCATGGTTGCACATTTCAGTCAATATCACACAAAGACAGAATGTCTACATCTCAACAGCTAAAGTCATGTGAGAGACACAAATTAGCTGCCTGACTTTGTTTGCTGAGGTCACTTGGAAGGCTGTGACTGAGATTCTTGTAGAACTCTGTGCGATGAGCTCTCTTCAGTCCAGTGCACAGTCCAAAATCCGATAGCTTCACGTGACCCTGAAAACACAACAAAATTTCAATTCTACAACTGCTTATTTTGAATATCAATACCATATCAGCACCATATTAAGCTGGCTACTGACACTTAGCAAAATCTGCAGGTACTTGAAATCCATCGAAGTTGGTAGTGAGTGTTCAACATATGACAGGACAATGTGTAAATTAGGAAAAGAAAGTTCACATTTTAGATACGTTTTCCATTTTCAATATTTCTACTCAAGTAGTCCAGGATTCATCAGAAGACAAATTCTGATAACAGCTGAAGAGGCTAGGGTGCACTGCTGTAAACTGCAACTGTAAGCTTTTCTTTTTTAACAGAAACTCAACACAACACTGAACTTAGGAAATTCATATTTTCTCATCAGATTCAATCTGTCCCTACTTACTGTACTTGAAACATGGAGATGCCTCACAAAGCGACATTGAGGGCATGTCTGCTAAACTGAGCCATAAGGTTTTTTTTTCAGTTTATTTGTTTTGGTTTGCTCTCTCTCTCTCTAGGTTGCAACAGCATATGAACGTATTCCTTCAAAGCTAACCGTGGTGACTGCAGTCATGGAGTGCAACATTGCCAATGCAACAATGGAGAAGTTTGCCTCTCAATTAATTTGTGGTGCAATTTTCATTGTTGAGATTTTTTTACCTAAACCAAGATTTAAGATGAACCAAATTTTCAACATCTCTGAAACTTGCATTTAAACCCTGTTGGTTACCAGCATTAATAGTGCAGGGAGCTGTAACTCTGAGTAATGAGTTGATGGACAACTGTTGGTCAGAGTTCGGCAAACGTTTTATTTCACTGCATTTTCTGGCAAAATTGAGGCAGATTCAATTGCATCACACACTGCACTTGAACTTGTGTGAAAATGGGCATGAGATTTTGAGGGTACAGAGTGACGTTGAACTGAGGTCCAGGGGCTCATGGACATGTCGAGGTCAGGCTTGCTCTCTCTCGCTCTCTCTCTCTGAGCGGACGCCGAGTGCAACTGTGTGAAACTGGTGTTGGTTTTTGGTGAATATTTTGCAAACATTCACAATATTCTGCAAGTTCACTCTCACTGCGTGGTGGCTGAAGTGTGTGCGCGTAACTATGTTTTCACTCCAGATGTGGTTTGGGGGTATTGTGTTTGGTGCATTTGTTTGGCAGCGGCTGCGCCACGGCTTGGCGTGCAGGCATGGCGCTGCCAGGTGGTTCTGGGCTGGAGAAGCTCACCAGCCGGCAGGGCATCAAGGTGTCCCCGCCTGTGGGGGTGTCAGTGGAGGAGTGCAGCCTGGCGGTGGGCGCGCTGGTTGGGTATAGCAGCGTGATGTCGGTGACCCGTATGAACAACAGCTCCTTGTTTTTTCTTGACCCCATTTACAAGGTGATGCAGACCGGGGTGCTGATTAGTGGCCCGCTGACGCCTGTGCTGCAGCTGGCCAGCCCGGCAAAAAGGGTGATTCTTTCCGACGCACCCCCCATTTTGAGTAATGAAAGTCTGAAGAGGGAGCTGGCCCGCCATGGCCAGTTAATGTCCTCAATAAAGATGATTCCCCTTGGGTGCAAGTCTCCGCACCTAAGGCACGTCACGTTTTTCAGAAGACAAGTCATGATGGTGCTGGAAAAAACGCAGAGGCAATTAACGTAACTTTCCGTTTTCGCAACGATGACTTAATTACACAGTCTATGACACGTCCGATAATTGAAAGTGTTTTGGCTGTGGGGCGGAGGGGCACCTCATCCGCGCGTGTCCCGACAGGGCAGCTGGTGGGAAGGCTACCGCAGCAGCAGCAGACCATGCCGCAGTGCACGGGGACGAACAAGCTGCACTGACAGGTGAACCACAAGCACAAGTGCGCCAACAGGAGCACTCGCAGGAGCACCTGGAGGCCAGCACAGTGGGAGAGTAGACAGGGAGGAGGATACACCCTATGCACCCACTGAAGCTGTGCTACCTGGCACTGACCCTTTAGTGTGTGACCAAGAGGCACACAGAGCTCAGACGACTGAGGGAGTAGGCGAGGGTCATAGCAGCCAGAGTGGCCGAATCTGTGCCTGGTGGGAGGAGGCAGTGCAAGATTATGCGAGATTGAAGGTGTCTGTCAAAAGGAAGCAGATGGAGAGCAAGGAGGGCAATGGCAACAGCGAGAGGGTCTCCAGGACGGAGCCTCAGCTGGCAACCGCTCCCTCAGAGAACAAAGTACAGCATGTCACAAAGGGTGAGACACAGGGTGGCATACAGGGTGGCAGACAGGGCGACACTCAGAGTGAGACCCTGAGTGATGTGGAGATGAGCGACAATGCGGGGGCAAGGGGTTGGAGGTGGAGGGACAGTACACGTATTCGGCAGAAGACATAGGGGTGTTTCTGGTGAAAAAAGGGGGCTGCGGCAGTGAAGGTAGAGGATCATATTCCAGATCTCCAGTTTTGTCGCAACTCGGTCAAGCTCTGGCTTTGAGAGACAGAAGGTTTGGAGGAGCCTCCTTTTGAAAAAAAGGTCTATAGACCTTGGTTCTGGGTTAAGGTTACGGCCCAACTTTTTCAATAATATTAGTTCCGGTGGGGATTTTTTTTTTTGTTAGTGTAAGTGTTTTTGGCATCCCAGTACAACAAACGCTGACCTGACACTGGGGGTATTAAACGTTAATGGGGTTCGGTCACACACACAGAGAGCGGCGATGTCTGGCCTCCTCACACCAAAGTCCCTCCTGCTGAGGGACTGGAGGCAGCAGCTAGCTACCCCTTAGCTGGGCCAGACTGCCTCCGCACAACACCACCTACCCCTTTCCTGAGGTCAGGCTGATTCAGGCTCTTCACAGGGAGCGCTTGCTACTGGTGCTGCATCGCATCTCGAACAACATGCTGAGCACCATGACAGGTAAACACATGTACTATTTGTTGGTCAAACTGCTAAACCAGAGAGCACTGGAGGGATGTTGTGACACCCCCCGGAGAGACAAACTACACCTCGTAGCCGCCCAGCGACCAGTGTGGAGGGCGCTCAACAAGTCGCCGCTCACAAAGAGAGTTGCCAACCTGCAGTGGCAGATCCTGCATGGTGTGGTGGCTGTTAACGCCTTTGTCTTCATCATCCCTGCGGTGGCTGACGGTTGTCTATTCTGTGCCCAGCGAGAGACAATTTACCGTTGCTTCCTAGAGTGGAGATGCTTAGGCCCTTTGTTTGAGTGGCTGATCCGCACTTTTGCTTGTTTAATGAAGAGTTTGTGAGCTGGGTGTATAAACTTAGTTTTAAGTACAGCTGGAATCGCAGGTTAAAGTGTTGCCTACTCAATGTCCTACTGGGACAGGCCAAAATGGCAACCTCCATGAGCAGGGGGAGCAAAATGGAGGGCTCGACAGATACTGACGTTCTTACTTTCAAGCGTATGTTAAGGGCTTGTCTAGACTAATTTTGATTTCTTTGCTTTCACTACCGTCACGGTGAAGAGGTCATGAACTTTGGGTCATGGCCGACAGGACAAGATCTTGGATACAGGCGACTAAAATGAGCTCCCTCTGCAGGGTAACGGGATGCACCCTAGGAGATAGGGTGAGGAGTTCTGTCACCCGGGAGGAACACAAAGTAGAGCCGCAGTTGAGGTGGCTAAGGCATCTCCTCCAGATGCCTCCTGGATGCCTTCCTAGGGAGGTGTTCCGGGCATGTCCCACTGGGAAGAGGCCCCGAGGAAGACCCAGGATGCGCTTGAGGGACTATGTCTCCCAGCTGGCCTGGGAACGCCTTGGGGTCCACCCGGAGGACGTGTCCGGGGAGAGGGAAGTCTGGGCTTCCTTTCTGAGACTGCTGCCCCCTCAATCCGGCCACGGATAAGCGGAAGAAAATGGATGGATGGATGGATGAATGCTTTCACTGCCAACCTTGGGGATTTCGAGCAAATGTGGAGTCTTGGGGATGTACAGTGTAGTGTTGTAGACAATGAACTAGTTGTCAGACAAATTGTCATTTGAAAATGCTCTTACTTTTAATCTAGGAGGTGTTTTTCACTTAGGTTTTCTTTTTGTGATTATCTGTTAAATAAACAAACACACAAATAAATAAATAATAAATAAATAAGTTGTAAAATCAAATCTCTCTCTTTTTCTAGGACCAAGCCTTCTGACAATGGGCCGCACATATCTCTCCGGAGCACTTTGACAGTCTTGAGAATTTATTGTACCCAACAGAATCTAGACATCCTGTGCCAGATGCAGCAGAGTCTCCCTCATGTATGACAGTAGGGACAGCGTCCTTTTGTTATTATGCTTCATTTTTGTGTCTGTGATCCCTACAGAGCTGATGTGCCTTGCGAAAAAGCTAAAAGGCACTTGTCTGTGTTAACATATTTCTCTCACACACACACACACACACACACACACACACACACACACACACACAGGGTGAATGTAAAAACAGACATATGTATGGTCAATAACAGATA
The DNA here is from genome assembly GCA_900312935.1 of Carapus acus. NCBI lineage: Eukaryota > Metazoa > Chordata > Actinopteri > Ophidiiformes > Carapidae > Carapus > Carapus acus. The sequence continues at coordinate 11,844 of OMPJ01044403.1, forward strand.
GAAGAATGGACATGAAAAGCTCACAAGTTAAACTGTAGCTCATAAGTCAAAAAACTGAGCACCACTGTCCCACAGTATTTGCCAATTGTCATCTTATATTTTTTCATTTCCTGTTGTTCTTGACAAATGTTGAATGATAATCAAATCCCCATGGAACTGAAATACATTTGTCAGTTATCCAGAACAGAGTATGTTCCATGCTCACCCTGGAGTCCAGCAGCAGGTTGTCGGGCTTGATATCTCTGTGAATGAAGCCAAGCTGGTGGATAGAATCGATTGCCAACACTGTTTCTGCTATGTAGAACTGAGTGGCCTCTTCTGTTAGTGTGTCCTTCTTCATAAGAAGGGTCATCATGTCACCTACAAGGACAGAACACATACAATGAATATGAATTGGAATGGAGCTCTGTAATTACTTTGCCTTCTGGCTCAGCTCCTTCTTCACTACGACGGACCGGTGCATCGACCGCATCACTGCCGCCACTGCAACAGTCAGTTGATCTCCCGTTCCATTGTACCCTCACTCGTGAATAGGACCCCAAAATACTTAAGCTCTTCCACTTAAGGTAGGATCTCGTCTCCAGTCCGGAGGGTGAAACCACCTTTTCCAGTTGAGAACCATGGCCTCAGATTTAGAGGCGCTGATTCTCATACCGGCCGTCTCGCACTCGGCTGCAAACCGCCCCAGCACATGCTGGAGGTCCTGGTCTGAGGGCGGATCTCGTCCACCCCTAGCGCCTTGCCATGGTAGAGCTTTTTCACCATCTCGGTGACTTCAGCTTGGGTGATGAACGAATCCACCTGAGCCCCTAGCCTCTGCTTCCTCTGTGGAAGACATGTCAGTGGGAATGAGGAGATCCTCGAAGTATTCCCGCCACCGCCCGACCACATCCTCAGTTGAGGTCAGCAGCTCCACACCTCCACTGTAAACAGTGTTGGTAGGGTACTGCTTTCCCTTCCTGAGGCGCCAGACGGTTTGCCAGAACCTCCTCAAGGCCATCTGATAGTCCTTCTTCATGGCCTCCCCGAACTCCTCCCAGGCCTGAGTTTTTGTTTCTGCGACAGCCCAGACTGCTGCACGCTTGGCCTGCCTGTATCGGTCAGCTGTCTCAGGAGACCCACAGGCCAGGTGAGCCTGGTAGACCTCCTTCTTCAGCTTGACGGCATCCCTCACTTCCGGTGTCCACCACCGGGTTCAGGGACTGCCGCCACGACAGACACCCGTAGCCTTACGGCCACAACTTCAGGCTGCTACATACTATAGCATATACTATAGGATACTACATACTATAGCATATACCGTATTGGTCAGAATTTCAGACAATGTTTTTTCCCCGGGAATCCCCGGGAAAAAAAGTGGGGTTGTCTTATTTTTGAGGACCAGGCCTTGAACAGCTTTGCCACCATCTCTGTTCTCTCTCTCTCCCTCTCTCCCCATATCTCTCCATCCCCGTTATCCCGCCCCCTTCTCTCTGTCGCCAGTCGCCTCACCTCCGTGCAGTGAGTAACAGCTCAGGTGCAAAATGGCAGAGAGGAGCAACATACCAGAGCCACAGCAGTACGAGTGAACAAGCTAATTAGAAAAAGTTACGATGCTAACTTTATTGTTATTGTGGTGAATGCTGCCGAGGCTTCTAACAATGTTCAAGTGGATATATAGAGTACTATATAGAGTTACAGAATGTAATGTACCCAGATGGCAAGCTCAGAAAGAACGTCCTAATAACTCCAGAACTCAGCGAAAAACATCTCGCAATCCGAAACATGGCCTATTCCAAAAAATCGACAGGCAAGTGTGTGAGATTTGTTCCGCAAACACTTGACGGATCCTTTGAAAAAAGACACTGCGTGAGATGATTGGAGACTTGATGATCATTCCAGGCGGGATGACTAGCAGCTCCAGGTGTTGGATCTGGTCGTCAACTTGCCATTAAACGACAATTTGCATGAAAATTGCACAGAGTGGCTTCTTGCTGGTGACCATGTCCTCACCCCGACTAAAAAAAAATCAAGAAGCCTACAGTAAGTTTGCTCTGTGAATGGGAGACTGGACCGGGAGATGCACGGAGTGTGGGTGTGAGGGACTACGAGGAGGAGAGTAAGAGTGAAACCAGACAGCAAGAAGACGCTGCTGGTGGAGAATAGAGAGCCTCAGAAGACAGTCTTAAATGACAGTGTTCAACTGTTTTCATTGATGTTTTGTTTAGTCAAGAGGTCCATTGCAAAAGCATGTCTGATTATTTCTCTCAAGGCAAATTTTTTCAGTGTTTTATCAGAATTTTAAAATAAAATGTCCTGCATGATGAAACAAGATTTTGTCATCAAAAAGCCCTTTTTTTTCAAAAATCTGTCTAGGAAAAGGAGAGTCGTCTTATATGCAGGATCGTCTTATATTTGGGTCAATACGGTACATGATTTAACATAACTTTAATTTGTACTGTAAATGGCAATGATTGAAAAAGAGCACAAACACAATTTAATTATCAATCACAGATATCATTTTAGAAGTTTTGCAGTCTCTTCCATAACTCTCTTGGCCAGTGGTCACTAATCTGGTGCCCGCAGTGGCGTTCCAAGCCATGAACTGTGTATGTTCCAAAAAATAGCCACCATGGAGCACCACCTAAAAATCCCTTTCAAGACTTGCACCAATGTAGATTTGAAGATGAACATAATTATCAAAGTCAATCCATTAAGACAAAAAGGTTTATCATTAGACATTCCAACATGATCTCTAACCCTGTCTTGTCAGGATAGGAGAGTGAGCATGATGGAGAGGGAAATAATGGCAAACAAACAAAAGAACTCAGGAGCAACCCTTGGGTTTAAGGCAGTTGGGGACATATTCCTTTGCAAGACCATCAAAAAAGCCTTATTAAGGGTTAACTAATTCATTCAAGACAAGTAAAGATGTGAAGATTTGTTAAAGAGGGTGGTCATCAGTAAAAATGTGATATGACTGATTTAACAGTGTCAAAGAATATGTTGTTCATATTGCATGACTAGTGTGCAGCAAGGTTTTTATGAAGATAGGGTCATTGTTTTTCTACAAGGAGGTGCAATACCAGTTCAGAGCGCTCATTCAGTGACAGCAAGGATGTTGGACAACCTGGGAAGGTGTAGCTGACAAGGCCATCAGGTGGACGGACATTTGAAAGATGCCCCGGGCCAGGCTAAGCTTCCTCATTGGGGCCACCTACGATACCCACCCCAGTCCCAGCAACCTGAGCCGGCGGTACGGCACCGAAGAATGCTGCAAACTCTGAAACACCCCAAACCCAAGCCTGGGCTACATCCTGTTGAGCTGTAAAACAGCTTTGGATCAGGGTCAGTAATCATGGTAGAGCTCACCGTCCCCTGGGAGGCAGGAATGGAGGAGGCTTATGAAAGGAAGAAGGCTAAATACACCGGGCTGGCAGCCAGGTGCTAATAGGCGGGATGGTCAACTTTCATCTGCCCTGTGGAGATTGGCTGTAGAGGTATTATTGGAACCTCTACCCTTTGGTTCCTGAGGAACGTAGGAGTGTCAGGGCCAAGGTTGAAGAAAGCTTCTTAAGACCTGGCAAAGGAGACTTGTCAACGACAACAACGATAACTTGTTATGACTATTGTGACTGTCACATTACTATCTTGTTGTTGCTGCTGTTCGCAGTAATAATAATATCACGTAACAATTATGTCATGGGGGGTGAGCCATAGAACTTTGTGAGCACTCTGCTCGTGATGGGTATCCTATTGTATCAGCTGCTCCCCTTAGGGTTCGACACTGCAGGTCATCCTTCTCCAGCTACTTTCATCCTTCGAATTATCAACATTAACACCCATTGCCTTCATGATCTCCATATTAGTATCAATAAACCCTCTAAGCAGTGTTTTTCTTTACCCTCTACCGCGTAACTCCTTTTCCAGCATCCTCTGTCAACTGTATCTAATATCTCTCCTTTGTACATGACCAAACCATTTCAATCTTAGCTCAACGACTTCATCCCTAAATCCTTCCAACATGGTTGTTCATGTGCTTATTTCCAATCCTGTCGTAGATGGTTCTTCGCAAAGAAAACCTCAGCATTTTCAAGAAGTATAATATGTAGTAATACCCCCAGGAAGGAACTCCATTATGAGGTAAAGATTCATCTTATCCTGGAAGCTGTAGAACATTTTCACCACCCACAGGCTGTCTGCCTCCACCAAGATGTCCCGCTCTGCACGAATGTGACCGACCTGGAAAAGAAGCAGGAACAATCTCAACAACACTTAACACTCAATAATTTTTGCTGCACAGATAGGGTTTGTCAAAATCCCCTCAACACACTCTATAGTTGATGAATTCAGAGATTCACACATTTTCTTCCGCTTTCTGCTAGTGCAGGATGATATTTCACAATCAATGCATTCATCTATCAATCCATTTTTCCATCCAAGTTCAATATTTCATTTAAGTTCTCTCACCTGTTCTTTCTCTAGCATATCAGCTTTACGGAGGATCTTCATGGCATAGACATGACCAGTATCTTTCTTCTGTACCAGACGGACCTGAAAGCAAGGACATATGCTTAAGGTGAATCATTGCTTTTATATTTTGTCATTGTGAAAGAGGCTGTATGATTTGGACATTGAGGTTCGATCGGCTTGGTTGTCATCCGATTACCATCTGGTTGATTGATAGTGGTATAATGGCAAGCTGAAAATGGAACAAACTTAAAAGGACTGATGAGCACAAATATGCTGAATTCTGTCTGGAATGTCTTCAAGACAAGTACCTGTGAGTACATCAGTATATCAGTACAGTACGTCTTCGTCCTCTGTGCATATCGTCCTCTGTGCATATTTTCCTCTATGTCTGTAAATATTTTCCTCCTTAGATTGCACAGAATTTATTATTCATCAGTACTGCTTTCTTTACACATGGAATCAGGTGCAGGGCGGCAAAGTAAGAACATCATTGTGCAGGGAAAATTATTTCCATACAGTACATATGACAATAAAGGTTTGAATTGAATTGACGGTTAAGTTTTTCCAAATTGTCTATTTTCCATTGATAGTGCCACCTATACCTTTTTATCATGCTTTGATACTTCCAGGCTGGAGGCAACACTCCTTCCATCTAGGATTAATATGAAAAGAGGAGAAAGGAAAGGAGGGAGTAGAAGAAAGGGAGTGTGAAAAGTGTTGATAGTAGTACTGGCTTCATGAGGACAGAGCAATCTCCCTGTAAAAGCAGTATTGTATTTTCTGCCCCTCCCTGACCTGCCACCTTAACCTGGTAGAGCGGTTTGAGTGCCCGAACGATCCTGAGAGATATGTTGTCAGGGGCCCACGGTAGGTTCTCCCAAGGCAAAAAGGTGTCAAGTGACGGGTCAGACTAAGAGCAGCTCTGGACCCCATATGAGGAAAAAGAAAGAAGACCACGTCGCCTGGACTGGCGTCACCGAGGCCCCACCCTGGAGCCAGGCCTGGGGTTGGGGCCGAGCCTCTGCCCACGGGGGTCGGCCGGGCACAGCCTGAACAGGCGACGTGTGCCCGCCCTCCAGTGGACCCACCACCTGCAGAAGGGGCCGTAAGGGGTCGGTGCGTTGTGCTATGGGTGGCGGTCAAAGGGGGCGGCCTCGGCGACCTAACCCTCAGACAGAGGAATGTCATTACACGGGGGGGCACTAGATTGTACCCCACCTGTGGACTCCATCGTTTAACTGGGGAACCTTAATGCCCACATGAGCAATGACAGTAGTGCCTGGAAGGGTGTGATTGGGAGGAACGGCCTCCCTGATCTGAACCCGAGCGGTGTTTTGTTGTTGGACTTCTGTGCTAATCACAGTTTGTCAATAACAAACACCATGTTCAAACATAAGGGTGTTCATCTGTGCACTTGGCACCAGAACACCCTAGGTCGGAGGTCAATGATCGATTTTGTAATCGTGTCATCTGACCTCCGGCCGCATGTCTTGGATACTCAGGTGAAGAGAGGGGCGGAGCTGTCAACTGATCATCACCTGGTAGTGAGTTGGATCCGCCTGCAGGGGAGGAAGCATGACAGACGCTGCAGGCCCAAACGTATTGTGACGGTCTGCTGGGGACGTCTGGCAGAGCCCTCTGTCAGAGACACTTTCAACTCCCACCTGCGGGAGAACTGCAAACAGATCCTGTGGGAGGCTGGGGACATAAAGCCCGAGTGGACCATGTTCTCTACCTCCATAGTCGAAGCAGCAGTCCAAAGCTGTGGCCGTGAGGCTACGGGTGCCTGTCGTGGCGGAAATCCCTGAACCCGGTGGTGGACACCAGAAGTAAGGGATGCCGTCAATCTGAAGAAGGAGAGGGACTATCGGTCGGCCTCGAGAAAGTTCTGGCAAACCGTCCGGCGCCTCAGGAAGGGAAAGCAGTGCTCCGCTAACACTGTCTACAGTGGAGGTGGAGAGCTGCTGACCTCAACTGAGAATGTGGTCGGGCGGTGGCAGGAATACTACGAGGATCTCCTCAACCCCACTGACATGTCTCCCATAGAGGACGTAGAGGCGGACCCGGAAGTGGACTCGCTCATCATCCAAGCTGAAGTCACTCAGATAGTTAAGAAGCTCCACGGTGGCAAGGCGCTGGGGGTTGATTAGATCGGCCCTGAGTATCTCAAGTCCATAGATGTTGCAGGACTGTCATGGCTGACACGCCTCTGCAACATCGCATGGCAGTCGGGGGACAGTGCCCTTGGACTGACAGACCGGGGTGGTCCCTCTGTTTAAGAAGGGTCCGGTCCCCCCTCTTAAACAGATGGACCACCCCCAGTGTGTTCCAATTGGGAAAGTCTATTCCAGGGTGCTGGAGAGGAGAATCCGGCCAATTGTGGAACCTCGGATCCAGGAGGAACAGTGCGGGTTCCGTCCTGGCCGTGGAACACTGGACCAACTCTATACTCTCCGCAGAGTACTGGGGGGATCATGGGAGTTTGCCCAATCAATTGAAGAAAGCATTCAACCAGGTCCCTCGCGGCGCACTGTGGGGGGTGCTCCAGGAGTATGGAGTTCATGGCTCCTTATTACGGGCTGTGCGGTGTCTAGACGACCGCAGCAGGAGTTTGGTCCGCATTGTGGGCAGGAAGACAGATGTATTCCCGGTACTTTTGGCCACCGACCAGGCTGCCTTTTGTCACCGATCCTGTTCATTATTTATATGGACAGGATTTCTAGACGCAGCCAGGATCCGGAGGGGGTCCAGTCTGGGGACTGCAGGATCTCATCAGTGCTTTTTGCAGACGTTGTTGTCCTGTTGGCACCCTCAGACCAGGACCTCCAGCGTGCGCTGGGCCGGTTTGCAGCCAAGTGCGAGATGGCGGGGATGAAAATCAGCACCTCTAAATCTGAGGCCATGGTTCTCAACTGGAAAAAGGTGGTTTGCACCCTCCGGATTGGAGACGAGATCCTGCCTCAAGTGGAGGAGTTTAAGTATCTTGGGGTCCTGTTCACGAGTGAGGGTACAATGGAACGGGAGATCGACCGACAGATCAGTGCAGCAGCGACAGTGATGCGGTCGATGTACCGTTCCATTGTGATAAAGAAGGAGCTGAGCTGGAAGGCAAAACTCTCGATTTACAGGTCGATTTACGTTCCTACTCTCACCTATGGTCATGAACTGTGGGTGATGACCGAAAGGACAAGATCTTGGTTACAAGCGGCCAAAACAAGTTTCCTCCGTAGGGTGGCGGGATGGACTCTACGAGATAGGGAGAGGAGTTCTGTCACCCGGGAGGAGCTCAAAGTAGAGCCGCT
>OMPJ01044413.1:0-10014 GCA_900312935.1 Carapus acus
ATGTTTTGGGAAGCGGTACCTGCCGGAGAGGAACACTGTGCTCTCCGCGAACACATCTGCGCGCTCTCTGAAAACGCGCTCCCTCCGAAGCGCACGGTGCTCTAAATCCTCAAGCAGCGCCAGCCAGGCCATGGTGCGTTTAAAGTGTTTATAGCGGGTTCTGTCACAGCTGCTTTTTATAGCTTGTCACACCAATTATTCAACGCATCTGCTTCTAATTGAAAAATTTCTTTCCTTCCTCCCCTGCTTCACTCATTCATTCATTCGTTAGAGGGAACGGGAACCGGTGAGGAGTTTGAGATCGCTCGACACGATCGCTGTGTTTGTAGTTTCACCGTTCTACCACTGGATGTTGTGCTTACGCATGGTCAGAGGCATGCGTAGGTTTACACACGTTTCTACGCACACGTTCGAATTGGTCAATGTCATACTTTGTCTTAGAATGTGCGTAGGCGCTACTTGCGCACTTTTTCGCGCGCACGCACGGTTGATAAATGAGGCCCATAGAGTCTGAGTGGACAATGTTTTCCACCTCCATTGCTGAAGCAGCAGCTTCACTCAGCTCTGCCCCTTTCTTCACCTAAGCGAAGCAGCAGACCGAAGCTGTGGCCGCAAGGCCCGGGTCCCTTCTACCGAGGATATCCCCGAACCCGGTAGAGGACATCGGAAATGAGGGATGCCGTCAAGCTGAAGAGGGAGGCCTACCAGGCTCATCTGGTCTGTGGGTCTCCTGAGGCAGCTGACAGGTACCGGCAGGCCAAGCGTGTGGCAGACCAGGCTGTCGTGGAAGCAAAAGCTCGGGTCTGGGAGGAGTTCAGGGAGGCCATGGAGAAGGACTCAAAGGGTTTCTGGCGAACTGTCCGGCGCCTCAGGGAGGGAAAGCAGCGCCCACCAACATTGTTTACAGAGGGGGCAGGGATCTCCTCAACCCCACTGATATGTCTTCAACAGAGGAAGCAGAGGCTGGGGACTCAGAGGTGGATTCGTTCATCACCCAAGTTGACATCACAGAGGTGGTTAAAAAGCTCCACGGTGGCAAGTCACCAGGGGTTGACGAGATCTGAGTGCCTCAAGTCTCTGAATATTGCTGCGCTGTTATGGCTGACACGCCTCTGCAGCATCACATGGCAGGCGGGCACAGTGCCCCTGGACTGGCAGACCGGGGTGGTGGTCCCTTTCTTTAAGAAGGGGGACCGGAGGGTGTGTTCCACTTACAGAGGGATCACACCTTCTCAGCCTCCCCGGGAATGTCTATTCTAGGGCACTGGAGAGGAGAATCCAATCGATAATTGAAACGTAGACTCAGGAGAAACAATGCGGGTTCCGTCCTGGCCATAGAACTCTGGACCAGCTCTACACTCTCCGCAGAGCGCTAGAGGGATCATGGGAGTTCGCCCAATCAGCCCACATGTGCTTTGTGGACTTGGAGAAGGCATTCAACCGGGTCCATCGCAGTGTTCTGAGGGGGGTGCTCCCGGAGTATGGAGTCCATGGCCCCTTACTAAGGGCTGTGCGGTCTCTTTATGACCGGAGCACAAGCTCGGTTCGCATTGATGGCAGTAAGTCGGACCTGTTCTCAGTACATGTTGGCCTCTGGCAGGGCTGCCCTTTGTCACCAGTCCTGATCATTATTTATATGGACAGGATTTCTATGCGCAGACAGTTACCGAAGAGGGTCCAGTTTGGGGGCACAGAGTCTGCACTATTAAAGGTTTTTAACAACCTGCTTTTAATGACAGACTCTGGCAACTCTGCCATTTTAGTGCTTTTAGACCTGACTGCTGCATTTGATACAGTGGACCATGCAACTCTTTTAAACCACCTGGACGACTGTGTGGGTGTCAGGGGGGATTGCATTAGAGTGGCTCAGTTCGTATCTGTCTGGGAGGTCCTGCACTGTCAGGCTGAGGGACTTCACCTCTTCTGCCACCCCCTGCACTGTGGAGTCCCCCAGGGTTCTGTTCTTGGCCCTCTTCTTTTTTTACAGTAATTTTCCTCCTCCCGCTTTGGGCCATTTTCAATAAACATGGCCTCTCATTTCACTCTTATGCCGACGACTGCCAGATCCATATGCCCATTTCAAAACAGGACACCAACCTTGGCATCACCATGGACAAACTGGACAAACAAATCAGCACAGTCGTTAAATCAGGCTTTTATCACCTCCAGCTTTTATCTAAAGTTAAGTCGTGCATGCTTTTATTTCTTCACGTCTGGACTACTGTATTGTACTTTTCACTAGGATCTCACACAGGGCACTTTCCCGCTTACAGTTTGTCCAGAACTCCGCTGCACGACTTTTAACAGGAACCAAAAAATGTGAGCACATTTCTCCGGTTTTAGTGTTGTTGCACTGGCTTCCTGTTTGTTTTAGAATTGATTTTAAGATTTTATTGTTTGTTTTTAAAGCTTTGAATGGACTGGCCCCACCGCACATCTCAGACCTCATCCAAGTTTACCACCCGCCCCGCGCACTGAGGTCCTAGGGCCAACTCCAGCTCCCGGTGCCTAAGGCGAGACTTAAAACGTGGGGGGGACAGAGCCTTCTCTGTGGCTGGGCCAAAGCTCTGGAACGCTTTGCCTCCCCAGGTCAAGACAGCTCCCTCATTGGAGAGTTTTAAGTCTCGTCTTAAGACCCACTTTTATTCTGTGGCTTTTAAAATCGCGTGAGTTGTGTGGTCTCCTGTTTTTTTTTTTTTTTTTTTTTAATTATCATAATTCTTTTTATTTCATTCTATTTCTTTTTTAATATATTTATATATTGGTTTATTTGCTTATTGGTCATTTTATGCTTTATGTACAGCACTGTTTTACACATTTAGACAGATTTGTGAACAATGTTTGAGAGGAATGGTAATATTGTGTATCTGGAATGAATTTTAGATCTTTAAGTCCATCGCGTGAAAAATGGGAGCAAAAAACAACAGTGTTGCGTTTATATTTTTGTTGAGTGTACATCACTTTTTATGCTTTTGTTGTACAGCACTTTGGAAACTTTTCTGTTGATAAAATGTGCTATATAAATAAAGTGGATTGGATTGAATTGGATCCTCTTCTTGACGTGCTCCTCGTCTGTGCAGACCAGCTGAGACTCTGCCATGGCGACCAGGACCCTCCCAGGACTGTTTCGGTCTCGGTCCTGGTCCGCAGCGGTGCTGCCTGATATTTAACCCACTCGTCCCTAGAAACTTCAGGCAGGCTGACTGAAGTAAAATTACACACGTTTCCCTTGTGAAGTAGCTGCCTGAGAACACTGGCTCTGCTCTAACGAAGCCTTATTCTGCGCCCTAGTTACAATACAGAGCGAGAGGGTTGTGGGCTGTTCCTCGGCACCCCCTGTAGGATCTGTAGGCCCTGTCAAGACCGAACCCTCAAATCGCAAAGGTGGACCATCTTTCCAAATCCTTGCCCAGGCCAAATAATTTCCCAAAATGATATCCACCCCCTGAATTGGCAGCTGAGGACGGATGGCCATGTCCACCTCTCCACTCACCAACTCAGACTTGAGATGAAAACGATTCATGGGAACCCTCAGTACAACCATCCCTACTCCAAGGACAGGAGCTTTATCTCCAGAAGCTGTGTTAGGTGAAAATGGCAGAACATTACTCAACACCAGACTCTGACTAGCTCCAGAGTACCACAGGATCTTAACAGGAACCTTTCCCTGCCCCCTCAAAGACACAAAACTATCTGCTACGGCTGCTGCAGCTGTTGTTACCTTCTTCTCGCTGACATACGTTGCAAGATGAGCAGGTACAGAACATTTAAACTGTTCCAAAACAATCAAATCACACAGGCTTTCATACGAGTCCACCCCCGAAGCTGAACACCACCGAGTGAAATGAGTCAAAATGTCTTGACCAAACTCGACATGGGTCTGTTGACACCTTCTTTTCCAATTCGTAAACCGTTGCCTGTAAGCCTCCAGCACCTGCTTATAGGCCTTAAGGACCGCAGCTCTAACTTTACCATAAACGACCGCAGAAGATGCTCTCTGGGCCTTACAAAATCAAAATACACTGCAACATCAGGGTTTGATGGGCCTCTGACCGCCACTGACTGGCTGCCACACGCTCAAACAGTGTAAGAAAAAGTATCAGGATCCTTTTCATCAAATTTTGGCAACAACCGGAAGCTCTCAGCAACATCAAATCCATGACGCATTCCCACAGCCTCACCTCTACCTTTCTTTGTTATCTCAACCTCAACCGCTCCAATGCAACCCTTTCCTTTTGCATGGCTACTTCAGCCCTCAGCTTCTCCTGCTCCAGCTCCAACTGTAATCTGTCCCTCCCCCATTGTGCCTTTTCCCTCTCCGTTTGAAGACACTGTTCAAATGACCAAGATCCATTTCCAACCCCTGAACCTAACTGATCTACTGGAGCCTGAACACCTGTCTCTACAAGCAAGACAGCTAACTCCTCAACCATATGGCAAAGCTCAGCCTTTTTTGGTATTTTTTCCACTTTAGCCCAACCCAAGTCAACTGCCAAGTCAACCAAATCAACCTCAGCAAACTGAACTCAAGTGCTGCGAGGCGGTCGTTGGAGGAACTCTGAAACCAAAGGATTTTTGTGCTTGGTCTCCATTTCTACCTGTACCTGTATGTTTCTTTTAAGATAGTGTTTTTTTGTACAGTATTAATATCAAGGACCGTGTTCAAGGATAAAAGGAAAAACATTTGCACCGCATAAACCACAGAGAGATTGAGTGACCCAGGAGCGGCGCCTCCTAACTGCCCAAACCCATTTGATGATCTAAGTCCTAGTCTTTATGTGCGCACTGGCGGTGGGTAATTATGCACCTACAAACCGTCTGTACTGGGGAGACAATTCAATTCAATTTGTATACCGCCAAATCATAGCAGGAGTTATCTCAAGGCGCTTTACAGGATGGAGCAGGTAGTGCTCCTCAGCATGTAAACAGTCAGGGGCTATGGGATGGACACACAGACACCCAACACATCCCCCATTAGCGACAGCAGCGAGGAGAAACCTCCCCTCAACGGAAGAAACCTCGGGAAGGCCAGGCTACAGGTGGGCGGTCAACTGCCCTGACCGGTTAGGTTGGGAGAGAGAGGGAAGGAGCGAGAGATAGAGAGGCAGAGAGAGACAGACACAGGTGTAGGGATGTACAGGTGTAGGGATGCACAGCAGCAGCAGGAGCAGGACCCAGATGTTTGGAGGTCCTTCATCACTGGCGGTGTTCTACTTGCCGGCTCCGGGGTAATAATGCACAAGACAACTGGATGAGGATGAGGAAGAGGGTGAGAGGAGAGTTCAGTGTGCCATCTGTTTCTAGTCGCATAGTTTTGTCGAACTATAGGTTTTATCGAAAGGGAAAGTTTTTAGGCCACTCTTAAAAGCAGTGGGGGTATCCGTCCCCCGGACTGAAGCAGGAAGATGGTTCCACAGGACAGGAGCCTGATAGCTAAAGGCCCTGCCCCCTATTCTACTCTTGCTGATTTTGGGGATCACCAACGACCCGGCGCTTTCGCATCGAAGAGCTCTGGTTGGATGATAAGGCATGATCAGCTGTTTAAGGTGCCTGATTATTGAGCGCCTTGTAAGCAAGAAGAAGGATTTTCATCTTCTTCTTATGGTGTTTTATGGCGGTTGGCAAATATTGTTTTGGTGCATTACCGCCACCAACACTGCATGAAAAGTGTTATTTTCGCACCCGTAGACACGAGTGGATTTCCCTCGTTTCCGACCGTGTATTACAATCTACGCATTGCGAACAACTCGCCTGCCTGCGTCGCGGATTGTCTCGAACGAACGAAGTTCGGAGTGGAGGGTGTCATTTGCATATGAATCGCGGTGAAATCGCGCCTGGCACAAGGTGTTAATGGCTCTAATCAGCATATGAACAGCAGCGGCCAGATCAGGCTTGAATGTCCTCTTGGTTGAAACCACTGAAGTCACTACCGAATTGGTCGACATCACCACTGCGCAACTAGAAAAATCACTCCTGATTGGTCTATATATACTCCAATCACTCCTGATTGGTCAATATCACCACTTTGAAACTAGAAAAATCACTCCTGATTGGTATATATATATGTATATATGATTGGTATGTGTATATAAAAAGCAAAATTGCCAGCAAAACGTTTATTCACAAGAGCTTTATTACACACAACACACACAACTATGTACAAATATGTACAATATTTTGCAATATACAGCCTCCTCCCACATTGTTTTACAAGACTCTGTCTTGAGGAAGACGTTGGTGGTGTGTTGCCCTATATTTTGTTTTATATTTTGTTGCCCTCCAATCGGGCCTGCAGCGTTGCACAGAGGGCTGTGAGCTCCTGGCTTCGAGAGAGTGGAGGTCTCACGATCCAACCAGCCACTCTGTCAACGTTGCCGTCTTCCTCCTCAGACATCATCTCAACGGTGGCGCTCTGCCACAGGGCCGCCTGATCCTCCTTAACGACCCTCTCTGTCTGGCAGTCAGCAGCTGTAATTGCATTAGATATAACGCGCATTACACAATGCATTGGATAGGGACACAAAAAATCATTTAAATGTATTGAATGTGAGGAGTGGACCATAATAATGAAGAGAAAACTTACCCTCTGTTTCCTCGCCCGACTCCGAGATGACCACTTTACGAGATGTCCACCTGATCCGCTTTATCTGGCTGCCCGTATCTATACCGTCTCCTAACAGTCTCATAATACGTCTTACAGGCGGCTGGAAAACAAGTTGTATGAATAAATACATCCTCTAAAGGAGCAAGTAAGCAGAAAATAGCGAACGTTTCTTACAAGCAATATTGTCGTTGTCCGTATCCTGCACAGCAGGACTTGAAGCTAATGTGGGCACTAAAAATAAGGTCACGGCCTCGTTGTGTGGCGAGGTCAGTCTGTGAAAACAAAATGTGTAGTTAGAGTATCTGTTTGTTTATGGCCTGTTTCATATGCAGCAGAATGAACGCATATTCTTTGAATCTTACCCTTGCTCTGGATTGTAGCGCCAATGACTCGTCTCAGAATTGTGAAGAGGGCGAACTGCAACCTGTAAATACACGTGTGTAAAGACACATTGTTATAAAGCAACTTACACTGGTTCAGGCTAATTTTTAGCTTGGGCTACTTAAAGAGAGATTTACTTTCGGGCTACTTTTAGCCTAGCAAGCAGACACTGCATGTATTCTTACTGCCAACTTAGGGTTGTGTACCCGTCTTCTCTTAGGCTTGGGCTCCTCTTGTCTGCTCTTCTCAAGAGCGGCCATTATCCTTGCCTCCATGGCCATTATCCTTTCCTCCATGGCCATTATCATTTCCATCTTAGCGTCTGCGTTGGCAAAATACGAAGACATCTGCCGAGAGCCCACTGATGGCGGTCAAAAAATATTTCTCGACAGACTGCGGACTTGATTCGGAGTGTCCACGTAGAGGAGTTGTGGGGGAGGTGAAACTGAGACGACGTCCAGCCATTGTAGTTGGCAAATTAGGTCAAAAGAGAAAACAGGATTCTTACCTCGCAGGTAACTCCCGCAGGTGACCATGACCATGGCACATGATTGGATGAGGACCCGAGGTCTCGTCGGCTCCTCCAATCACAGGGGAGTATATTGTTACGCGGAAGAACTCACGAGATGTGCTCGCATGTCTTACATATAAACAAACGGTTTGCCATAGAAGTCTGGGTGAATGATGGAAGTCCCAAAGTTCAAGACTAGACCTCGGCGCGTTTGTGAACATTGCGACACAGCACAAAGCCACACGCAGTATTATAACCACAAAAAGCGATTTTTTTTTAAAGACGAAGTTTGGAGGAAAGGGGGCAAAAGAGCAAGGACAGTAAATGTATTGAGCATGCTGTGTATCGAGCCGGCTTATAAACAACAGACACTATGACATGTGTTTTGACTTTGTGCAGGCTTGTAACATACTTTGCTCCAGAGTCATATCCATCAATAGACTGGAAGAAGCAGATGGATACCTGCAGATATTTCTCTCTAAATTGTCAAACTGTTTGGCCCATTGCACTGCACCCCCAACATGCATCTACATCTTCATTTGAAAGAGTGCATGTTGGAATATGAACCTTTATTGTTTTTGGTGTTTTTCATTTGAGCGTTTTAATGGAATACTGTGAAAGTTTAACAATAACAAAATGGCAATTGAAGTCCAGATTATGAGGCAGTTTCAGCAGAGCCAACAGCTTCATATGTCATGGACATGTGAATATGGTGCTGAATTTGCCAGTATTTTAGGAAGACAAATGGTTGGGACCTTGGCATGCAATGACACAGCTGATATGCTATATGTGAAGCACAGTGCTTTGGTGTCAGCAGTAAGACTTTTCTTTGAAAACTGTACAGTGGTGCCTAGGTCTCCCTTCCACATGACAGTCTTGGAAGAGCCTGACAGACATGCAATGTTGACTATGTATCATCAGCAGATGTACCCTTGTGTCACTGACGTAGACCATTTTGCCATGACATGCAAACAGGTAACATATCTGAATGTAACATACTCAGTCGATGGGTCTAGAGCAGAGAGGTCTGCATATGTATATGCTAGATGGTGTGGAAACACTAACAGTTTTGAGGACCCTGTCCTTGACCCTTGAGCAGAACCACAACAGTGAGCCATTATCGAGCAGTTTGTAGTGGTTAATGTTGTGTCCAAGGGTACTGCATTCAAACAAGTTCTAGCTCAGGTTTCCTGGCTTCATCCACACCCAGACAGTCATTTTTATGGAAAGCCAGTAGAAGTTTGGTACTTGCAGGGAACAGACATTTCATACTCAGCATCATGTCTGCCTGTGAAGCGCATTGCTCGGAGATGTGTGGTCAACATATCCACTGTGCAGCTAAGCAAGACCAAAGAAAAGGTCACCATGATGCACTGTGATTGAACTGTCATTTTTTTTTGTAAAACGGTTGTGTCTCTTTTTTATTTATGATAGTAGCTTTTGTAAAACCTATTTGGATGATAGTTTAAGTCAATTTGTTTTTTTCTCCAAGTATGTTTCTTTTAAAATAGTGTTTTTTTGTTTTTCATATGGCCCTAAAACACCAGCGTACTTCTCAGTATTGTTAAAATGTGTTAAAATTCAAATGCATAAAAACTTTTTATTTAATGTTTTAAATTGATGGTGACTTTTATAAAGATTAAAATTAAGTTAATTACTTGTAGGAAAAAGTTTGGTAAAACACCCCCCTGCTATCCTGCTATACAAATCAGCTGACAGCATGATCATTTGCATGTTAAAGCCTCCCCTTGAATTAGGGAGAGGGGGGTAATGGGAGGGGGGACTGCCTGTGACAATTCCTGGCAGTTGTGGGTGTTTTCCTGCTAATTGTCCTGTGCTGCTGCAAACCTGAGTCTCACGACAGTCTACAGTGTCAACCACTGTCGAAAATCCCACTTTTCATGCAGTGCAACTAGTATGGAGTATGGATCTGGATTTCTATTGCACTAATTTTAAATTCTACTCTCCATTTTATTGGCAGCCAGTGAAGAGAAGCTAACACTGGGGAGATGTGGTCTCTTTTCTTAGTTCCTGCATACGTATATACGTATATATAAGGGACAACTTGCCTCAGCCAATACTTCGGTGTGTTCCCGAGACAACTGCTGCTAACCGCACGGGCAACACACAAAAATAACAAAAGACCCTGAAAAGAACAAAAAGAGCAACCCGTCCTTATGAGAGGACTGCCACTTCAACCTACCTGGGGGTAGACAATGCTCCAGCCAGACAGACCAATGTGGCAAATCCCTTTAGTACAATCTCCCCACAGCTTGTGCAACTTCCAGCCCTTGCTCCCCTTGAACACACTTCAAGCAGCATCAAGCAGAGAGAGATACTAACATGATATGGATCATATCGGGGCCTGGTGCTGTCCATCTCTTCGTCTTAGATACTCTTTCTTGAATGTCTGCCATTGAGATGGTTACTGGTTCTTGTTCTGGCAGTGGTTGCCCTCTTGTAGGCTTTCGGCCCGATATATATAATATAATATAATGTAATGTAATATAATATAATA
>OMPJ01044421.1:0-14644 GCA_900312935.1 Carapus acus
TGCCAATGTGGACTGCATTAAAATGCACTTGATAGCTGTTGTTGTCCCAAGGATCCATCAAGTTTTATGCTGACAACACTGAATTGAAATAACTGTGAATTGTGCCTTAAAATACCCTCTTGAGAGCGTTTTCAGATTTTGTAATGAAATGACTGAAAAACTTTCAACCAGGCTGGAACTCCATCCACAGGCTGCTGGCAGAATACGGCACTTGCATTGAGAATGTTTTTGTGTAGAATCATAGTGGGGGCTCGCAGAGCAGTTGTAAGCACCTCTCATCGTTATCAGTATTTCAGTTTAGCAAAAGCAAAAACAGCAGCTTAACACACTGGGAGACAGGCAGCAGGCATGCCAATGTGGACTGTATTAAAATGCACTTTATAGCTGTTGTCGTCCCAAGGATTCATCAAGTTTTATGCTGACAACACTGAAATTAAATAATTGTGAATTGTGCCTTAAAACACCTT
Organism: Carapus acus; assembly: GCA_900312935.1. Lineage (NCBI taxonomy): Eukaryota > Metazoa > Chordata > Actinopteri > Ophidiiformes > Carapidae > Carapus > Carapus acus. The sequence continues at coordinate 468 of OMPJ01044421.1, forward strand.
CTTGAGAGCGTTTTCAGACTTTGTAATGAAATGACCTAAACACTTTCAACAAGGCTGGAACTCTATCCAGAGGCTGCTGGCAGAACACAGCTCTCTCTCTGTCGTCCTCGGACGAGCTTCCATCGGAGTCTCCAATCCTCCCGGTTCTCCATAGGACCAGCCTGCTGGCCGGGAGCTCTCGATGTCTGTGGCAGTGGCCGGGCAGCCTCATCCTCCTAGCTGCTACTTTCTTGCTGAGCCTCGGCAGTTGTCCGTACAGGTCCTTGTTTGTGATGGTCCACATTCAGAACAGCTCGTAGCATTCTGGTGTAGCACCCATCCAGGGACTTCTGCAGGTTGGGTGTCAGGGTCCAGCTTTCACAGCCATACAGGAGGACGGACTCTACAGTGGCGTGGAATAGGTTCAGTTTTATGTGTCGGGGGAGATTCGAGCACCACACTCTTGACATACCGTTCAGGGCCCTCCACGCTAGTGCCTTCCTGACCTTATGGTCTTGTTCTGTGGAGTTCATCCAGGAACCCAAGTATTTTAAGTCATTGACCTCTCATAGACTGTTGCCATCTGATGTTGTAATCGGCGGATGGTCCTTGTGGAAATTATAGGTCATTACCTCAGTCTTCTTTGCATTCAGTCTGAGCCCAACCTTAGCACATTCCACCTTCACTCTGTTCAGGAGTTCCTGTGCCTGCTCCACGCGGTCAGACAGCAGGCAGATGTCATCTGCGTAGTCTAGGTCTGCCAGGACTACAGCAGGGATTCTTCTAGACCTACTTGGTGTAAATGTGAAGCCGAGCTCCTGCTCCCGCCCGTTGATGGCTTCCCTTAGTGCGTAGTCCAGAGCTATGATAAAGAGGAAGGGGGCGAGAGTGTCTCCCTGCTGCACCCCTGCTCGGATTTCGAACTCCTCGCTGATGCCATCTGGGGTTACTACCTTGGCTCTTGTGTCCTTGTACATGGCCTCTGTTGCCCGGAGTAGATTCGGGGGGATCCCGTAAGCCTTGAGGATTTTCAGCATTATGCCTCTGTCTAACTGCTTTATTCCCGAGAACCCTATTGTCTTCACAAATTTTCTAGACAAGGAGAGGTGTGAGGCGTACTGTAGACTCACACAAGTGTGAATTGCTCCAGTATCGACCAACATTAGAGTTTGCCGCCTTCACTCTGACCCTGCAGCATAGGTTATTTGTCAGTTATGTATACTTAATATCGGAAACTGACCCTCTCCGGTAGGATTCTCTGGGCACCCCTTGTAACCTAGGTTTGGTCCTGCCCACGGGTGTACCCCCCAGAATTCTCTGTGTGGCATCCTGTTTGTGATGCCAATTACTGTACGTTGGGGGGTTGATCGAAGAGATGAGACACCAGACTGCATCCCTTGGGAGTTTTATTGACGTCACTACATCCTTACAGCCGAATCATGAACGCACCCCAAAATCTCTTGTCTCCGCTACCCTTAATAGTCCCAGTTCCCTGTGTCCGTGTGTGTGCTGTGTCAGTCTGCGCGTGTGTGTATGTGTACGTGATGCAGCATCCATTGTTATGTATTACCTTTTCCGTTATTCTCAGAAAAACAGGAAGCCAACACTACTATCTCAGAGACATCTGCCTCTCCTGTTCCGTTCCCATGTCCAAAGTCAACGAGTCGGGTCAACCTGTGTGCCTGTGCCTGTGCCTGTGTGAGTGTGTGTGTGTGTGTGTGTGCATCAGCCACACAAAAGGAAGTCAAAGCTCAGTGAGAGGAGAGATTGTGTTTGAAAAACACATACATTTAATCATTTCAATTGAGCAATCAGGAGATCTTCTGCTCTTTTAAGTCATCACAAATTCTTATTGTAGAATTCAAGATGAGTGTCAGGAATACTAACATAGGCAGCACTTTGGGGTGTAAATAGTAGGTGTCACCTGAGACGCCAAATGGCCGGGTAATTTTGGAATTTAGGAATCAGCTGTTCCTTGAACTGTGAATAGCTACGGAGCAGCTGGCAGCCATTGGGGTCAACCAACTGAAACATCGAGTAGTCCAAAACATCAAGTAGACCAAAAATGAAAATCACTGCCCTGCTCCCCCACACTCCCTCCTCTCGATCGCGTCCCGGCGAGACTCGGCGGCATCCATCCATCCTCTTCTTCCTGCCTCAGACCCTCTGTCCCTTTGCTCCTCCTCTATCTCCTCCCTCTCTCCCTCCATCCACGCCTCCTTCCCCGTCCTCGTCCCTCTCTTCCCTCACACTCCGGCAGTTGGACTAGCGGTGAGGAGCAAACCCAGACCGCAGGATGAGACACGGACACACAGGAGTTTTACGGAGCAGCGGCTGACACGGGGCACGGTGAGTGGGCGCGCACACACACACATACACAAACACACACGTAATGTTTGCGGACTTCGTCGCGCCAGGAGTGTTTTGAAAGGGCGTGTGTACGCGTCTCCGTCTCTCTTCTCGCTCTCCGTCAACGCCTCGAACCCGCACGTACCTGCAGCTCCGTAAGCCGGTCCGCCTCCACGGCGGCACCGGGTACCCGCCGTTAAGCTCTAACTGACCCGCCCGAGCTCTCGAAGCAGGCCGAACTTCGCGGCACCGCCCCCGCAAGAACACGTGGAGGCGTGCCGCTCGGTGTACTCCGGGTTCTACGTGGTTCCCCAAATTTTATTTCGCCCTCTTTCCGATAGGGACTCCTCACGGACAGCCCTCTGCTGCTCCACTTCCTCCTTCAACAAGTTGTGTGACTCACATTCATCTTTTGAAAATAGTTTTCTCCAGTATAATTTCGTGCCTCAGTGGCTCCGGGCTGTATTGTCTCGTAAGGGGCTGTAAATTCTTGTTGGGGGCAGCCAGGGACTCGCGTCTCACTTTTGTTGGACAGCGGCCATGTTGTTGCCATATTTAAGGTGATTTCCTTAAAACAAAATGGACTGCAAGCATTAAAAGGATCAGGGTAAACACTGGATGGGTGTTGTTTGTTCAGGATCATTGCTTTGATCAGCTTCTTTCCTGGAAATGCAAACATTGATCAACCCCAGAGCAAAGCTAAAGCAGGTAAAAAGTTAAATGTGTCTCTGTGGTACTGCAGTGTGGTGGGAGGTTTCCTCTAGCTTAGTTTGTTGACTTAATCTTAGGGAGCAACACCTGCGGAGCTCAGAAGAGAGGAGAGGTTCTGTAGCTGGAGCCACCAGGACTCCCTGAATGGCGAGACAGGGGCTGAAGAGGACATTCCTGGCTCCACCTGGGCCGTCGTCATGCCTGCGGGCCAACAAGTTGTTGTGTCCGGCCTGCGATTGCTTGTAAGATTGTTGCAATACATCTGTGTTTCCTCAGAACGACACCTCCCTTCATTCCTGATGATTCTCGATCGCATCCACTGACCTGGGGCAGGAGTTAAAATGCCTTTGCACTCTCCTTCATGCATATATGCGCACTGCTTGTGCACAAGTATGTGTGCGTATGTGTGTGACCCATCTTCCTGTCTGACGTCACACAGCTCTTGCGCAATCCGCCATCTTTCTCACCACCATCGCTTCTCATGCTGTTTTGGCCTTTTCACTGTCTGTGGAGTTTACCAGATGTTTCCTGTCTAATGCTGAGTAACTCAATGTAATGCTCCATCAGTTTGCTGCTAGCCAATCATTACCAGTAGCTCATAGGTTTTTTGCTGTTTCTTTAGGAGTGGAGACTCCAGCCTGCAGCCGTTGGGAGGGAAGTGAATGGAATCCACCCTTGCAGGCAAATCCTGAACCTAGTCCAAACTCCTTTGTCAATGCTCAGCTTTAATAGTCGTGGCCCAGCGCACATGTGTATTGTTTCCCAATTCTAGCGTCGGTGCCAAGGGAACGATCATGCCAGGTTCCTGCAGGAACTTTGAATGTTAGATAACGGCGCACTGTGTGTGTTTGTGTGTGTGCGCGCTTCCTAGTGCTGGCCCACACAAGAGCATGTTTAAAAGTGCATATGTAGGTGAATCGATAGTTAATCGCATATGTTTCTCTCTTCATGCAAACATGCTCCACTACCACACAAGTTGCTTCAAGAAGTTTGAGGTTGGTCATCAGAATCAGAACCGGCCTTGCGGCTGAGTTTGTCACGAAGAATTAGACTTTGGTTCCTTTCACATTGTGATGATGACAAATTAATTCTTGTGTGATGCTTCAGCGAGACAAAGACAAACGACTTCTCCAGACAACTTTGTTTGAGTTAACGTGGGTTTATCGGGACAGTCCCGAGGTGCAGCTTAAGGGCCCGCCGTCACTTGGAGACCTGCAGATCTTAGACCCAGGCTGGTGGGAGTGGGGCCCCTGATGCGATGGGTCGTGAATGGTATCTGTGTGTGCATGCTGCTCAAGGTCGCCCGCTTCCATCTTGCCGTTTGGTGATGCCACAGCACTGGAATGAGGGAGTGCTTGTGGGGGAGTGTTTGGCCCCCGTGATGGCGAGCTTGGGAGTTGTGGCTGTGTGTTCGGAATCTCACCTCAAGGTGGCGTCTGATTGGCTGGCATATGCCAGCTTTTGTCAGCTCAAACTCAGATTTGCATACAAGGACTTCAGTTTGCGGATCAACTTTGTTTTATGAGAGGATGTGTAGACTTTGGCAGCTGGCCAGCATTTGCAATACTGATGTGCAGAGGCTGACAGGCAAACACACACGTACACACACACACACACACACATACAGAGGGCAACATTGCCTCAGTTTAAAAACGTGAAACGCGGTAATATCCGACATGATCTCTTTTTTAAATTCCTTTTTCTCAAACTATAGCAGCCTCATGTATGGAAAGCTTTAGAGTCAAAAACAAGTTGGTGGTAAGGCAGTTTGGGGCCTCACGGGAGCAGCTGAGGTCGTTAGAAGATAGAGGAAAAGAGAGAGGGAGCCACCCAGGCTGGTGGAGGGGAAGAAGTACTCGCATTTCTTGTGAGTGTTGCCGGAGACATCGAGGGGATTAGCATGCGAATGTGTCCATGTGAAGAAGCCGCTGAGGTGCGAATGAAAGGGATCAGGACGCTGAGGAGGAGGAGGAGGAAGTGGAGCTTGTCAAGGTCAGTTCAGTTCAGCATTCAATTAAATTAGATTTTATTTGGATAGCGCCAAATCATAACAGAAGTTATCTCAAGGCTAGGGCATAAACTGCTCCCACATCCAGCCGCTATCTGCTGCTCCTTTGCTTGTGTTTGTGCCGTGGGTGGAGCATCTCCATACATGGTTGCCCTGCAGAGGATAAGAAACACGGTGTGTCTGTCAGACTTTGTAGCACAATAAGCAACAGAATGAGAGCCTTTGTGTCTCCATCTATCGTCTCTCCCTGCACTCGGTGCACTGCGGCAAGCCACACTCTCCACTCGAAAGTCTTTGTGTCTCGGCCTTCGTCTGCATTTCAGTTCAGTCTGGCAAAAGTTCTGAAATACTGATTTTGTAATAGAAATACACTCTGCTTGCACAATATGGGTGGAGAACTTCCCGACAGCTGGTGGAGCGTATGACCTTTGCCTGGGCAAAGACATGGCCGGCTGTGGAGGAGAGAAGCGAGAGCAGGGTTTGTGACGCAAGTTGGCACCATTTTTATGTAGGTATCAATTTCAAAAATGTGAAATTTTAGATGGATGGGCGCTTAATTATTTAGATAAGAGGTGTTATGGCTGCCAAAATCACATGCTGTGCTGGGCATAGTAGTAGGGCGACAGTTGCTGAGTCTGCAAGTGACCTTGTCTGGGGACGAGAGGGTGGCCGATTCAAGTCCCGGTGATGATGCAAGAGACTGGAGGTTGTGCTGGTGGCAGTTCCCCTCCTGAGCGCAGCCAAGGTGCCCTTGAGCACGACACCTAACCCCTCACCAGCTCAGAGGCGCTTTCAGAATGGGCAGTCCTCTCACTCTGCATGTGTGTGCACACTTCCATGTTGTTTTATGAAATTTTCAGGTTCGTGGAAGGTAGGCGCAGACACAATAAAACCACTCGAATAGAAAGCAGTAGTTGTTTATTACAGTGTTATTCAACATCTTTCCGCTAGAATGAACGTGTCAGTTTATTCCCCGCGTTACAGCATCTATCTCTCAACCGCCTCTCGCTAGAACAAACGTGTCAGTTTATTCCCCGCGATACAGCGTCTCAATACATTGCCTCTCGCTAGAACAAATGTGTCCTTTATTCCCCGCGATAGAGCGCAAGCAAAACCACTACAACAAGATTGAGCGTGGACCTTCCTACCGTTGACACAAGGACTGGGGAGCCATCAGTCTTGCGGTAAGCGTCTGCTTCAATCGGCTGGGCGTCCATACGCGACCCACAGCTGACTCCGATTTGCGCAGTCCGGTGTCCTCTTTTTATTACCAGAGATCGCGTGCGAAAAGGATGGCCAGTCCTTTCATCAGTTGATCCCGAGCCGTCAACAGGCCTTGGCCGTACTTTTACACCGAATACCATGTCATGCCACAGCTTAACTGCTTCAAAAATGTTATACTAGCGCTGTTGCCGTAGTGTAGCGGTGGAACAGAGTAACCCTAAACATGTCATGTCATAGCTTGACGACTTCAAAACAGGGTGCAAGACTGAACAATACGATTACATGAATGTTAAACAAGCGCTGTTGTTGTGGTGCAGTGGCGGGGCATTTTAACCCTTTCATATCTCACATGTGTATATTTGTAAGAGTGAACACTAAGTCTTTCCCCCTTTGGTGGATAAATTAAGTGTATCTTTCTTTCTCAATGTTCCCTCTTCTCTTATTTACAGAGACGGTTGCAAGTGTTGCAAAGGCATGCAACCTGTGTGCAAGCGACCGTCTGCACACACTGTTCTCTTTGATTTATATGACCACATGCGGTCACACAGCGGTTGTCTTACACAGCGGTTTCACATCCTCTTGAACCTGCCAAGGTTCCTGTTGTTCTACACGTTGGAAGCTGCATCGTGTGGTGTAAAGCACTTTCGTTACTTCAGCTTTTCAAATGTGAAGTCATGCCGACATACACCCATATACCCATTGGCCACGGAAAATATGTGCTGTCTCTCTATCTGTCTCCAATTAAAAAAAACAAAGACGCTCTGTTAAAGTTGCCTTGTCTCAAAGATGAACAGAAATAAAAGATTCTCTCCACAGGAGGTGTCACGAGTTGCGTCTCCTGTGTTGGATGAGTTGCACACCAGGTGTTTGACGTCTTCTTGTTCTTCTCTCAGGATGACGGCCCTTATGATCCAGCACAATGGAGTCCTGAGTCTGAATGGAGCTACACCAAGCCGGACCCGCTTGGCACATGGCAGCTGGTCTAGCTGGCAGTGCAGCGAGACCCAAGATGGCACACGCGGCATCTCCCTACATGGTTTTATGGCCGATGAATGTTGTGGCGAGCGGTTATGTAGGAGTGGATTTCAGTGGAAAGACACTGGATATCCGGTCCTCCCCGAACGTGGCTGGGGACATCAGGCGCACAGACTGGGGATCTAGATATGGAGGCCAAGCCTCGCCAGCATCTGTCCCAATCACATGGTGTAAACAGCGGGTCCCTCAATCGCCTCAGCCTGGCGGTCAGCAGCTTTTCTCATCCAGCTGGAACCAAAATCAGTTCAACCAAACGTCCAGTTTGGGCAGCACACCCATGCATCCTGTATCAGGACCTGTACCAAGACCGGGGAATCAAAAGACAGTGGCGCAGAGCGATCTTCCACTTTCCTGGCCTCAGCCCCCAAGAGCCTTGCCTGCACTGGCGCCCCCTGCTGCACACAACAGGCAAGCTGCCAAGTACCAGCAAGCCAGACGCCCGAACACACAGGTGAAGGCAGTTTCTACGTATGTCCCACCGAAGACCCAGCCGCCTGGTCCTGCATATGTCTTGCAGTCTGGGACAAACACAAACGCCACATCAATACTACGCTCTAGTGGACAGAGCCTCGAAACCAGGGGTCCGGTCTATCGCCACTTCCTCAATTCTACCACCTACTCATCAAAGCAGCAGCCACAACAGTCGAGACTTGTGAGCATAGACAATGCAAATGTCGGACAGCTTTTGCCTCCAGTCCAAAGAATGCCAGACGGTGCCGGTCAGTCCCCGTCAGCAGCAAATGGTGGGTGGTCTTTGGAGTCTGAGAACTGGACTCCTGAGAGTTCCACACCAAACTGCTCCAATCTAGCGAAAAAACAAGGTGCAAAAGGATTTTCAGGGGACGGTACAAATGTTATGAGAAATTCAAATTCAAATATGACAAACACTCCATCGGACGATGAACCATGTCCACTGCTGCGGGTTTTGCTCAGAAAAGAATCAAGCAACGGGAGCGTGGCAGAGAAAGCCTCTTCAACCCACCCAAGTGACTCTCATGCTCGCTCGGCCTCGAGGGCTGTTGCCGTCGTGCCACCGCTGTCCCAGCCGGACCACGAGGCCATCAGAACGGCAGCTGCCACAGAGCGTGCAGGTTCCCTCAAAGACATTGGTACGAAAAGGCCTGTGTGGGACGATGACGAGGTGAAAATAATCGAGACTTTTTCCACGAAACCTCCAGCTTTCCACCAAAAAGGCTCAAAACAAACCACGCAGACGCAGGTCTCTCCCGCTGCCTTTGGCGATTCCCGAGATGTTCTCCAAACACAGTTGCAGCCGCAGGCTGAACCTGGAGCTTCAGTGTCCAGAACTGCCTCTTGGCCAAAGGAATCTGCAGAGAGCCCCATCCAAACATATAAGTGGACCTTGTCCTTGTTACAGAGACTGATAGTCAAAATAACAGAGACCCAAGGACATGGAAAGTCTGAAGCCATATCAGATTTGGGTGTTTCCCAAAAACTCATCAAGACATTTTGGGAAAACGACCATCAGAACATCAAAAATTTCCTGCGGAGCAGCGGGTACAAGAAGATCATGTACCAGACGTTCAACTACTTGCAGGGAGGGAACGAGTCACCAGACGCCGTGGTGCTGTCAGAGGTAAAGAACTTAGCCAAGCTACATGGCAGCAGGATCCACGTCATGGCACCTGACGAGGTCTATCAGGAAACGCCTTACAGGTCGTCGTGGCTGAACCTCCAAGAGCAACTGCACGACATCGACAAAGAGTTTGGCTTTCCGTGGTGCCTTAGGTGTGTTGGTCAGACTGTGGAGGGAAGCAGCCCAACGGATAGCACCAGGCCGGACTGTGACAAAGCGGCGCCGCCTGCAGCAGACCAGCAGGCGGCGATTCCTGGGCAGACGCAGCCTGACGCTTCTGGACCAGATAACAAAAAACAAATGTCCGACTTTATCGAACCCATTCCGCAGCCCTGCGGTGCCGTGCCAGACGCCTCCCCTCTTCAAACTCCTGTGGCTCCACCGAGCACTGTCGAGGCCCCAGTGGAGCCTCCCCCCCTCGCTGAGCCGGAAAGCGTGGATGGAGACCTGCAATACTCCATAAAGATTCAGGTTCTACCACCGGAAGAGGCCAAGCGCCTCTACGAGGAGAGCAACACGGTCCAAAGCGCACAAGTGCAGGTCCCTGCCATCAACGAGTTCTGCTGCATCAAACGGTGGTTGGAGGTGACTCTAGGCATGGACGAATCTTCGCTGAGTGAGAAACACAATTGCATCACCGACTGGGCTGCGGACGACCCTGGAAACTCGGGTGAGGAAGAGCACTCGTTCATCATCCGGTCCGAATGCAATCTTGTCTGGGACCATGATGATGAAGAGGCTGATGAAGGTGTTGAGCACGGCTGGCCAGAAGAGCTCCTAGCTGACCCGGAAATAATGGACATAAGCGAAGATGAAGACGACCTGCTGAAGCCGAGGTGCTACATGGCGCCGCTGAGTGACTCTGAGTTAAAGTCAGACGTGGACGAATCGAGCGTCCAGGTGTCGGAGGAGGACGGACAGGGGGGCGCCGAGCTGGTGAACAGCAAAACAGGAGGTGATGGTGGGCTGCAGTCCACCATGTTTGAGGACTGCCAAGAGACTCAGCAGAAACCCACAGGTCAAAGTCCTGCTGCTGAGACAGCATCAGGAACAGACGCCATTTTGGAAACTGGCAGCCCAACAGCCACGCATGCCAACCCGACACTTAAGTCTGAAGCAAACGGAATAATCCATTCCTCCAACGAGACACGTAAAAAAGCAGCAAAGGTCCACGGTTCTTCCTCTCCCACTTCAGCTGTCCGCAGGAAACGCCCAGCAGCCAAAGCCACGCCCACACTGAGCAGTCCAGAAGCAGCTTCTCCCCCACAGGAGCACGGAGCCGCAGACTCCTCAGGCGCGCCACCATCACCAAAGCGGCAGCGGCGGCCGTCGGAGGCTGTGGTCGCTGGCTCAGACAAAGCTCACGATGCGACGCTCTCGCTCTTTGGATCCCACAAGGGCTGCGTACCATCTCCCAGGCCAAACTGTGCCGGTGGAGCTACGCTGCTACCGCCGCCACAAACTTTGACTGTGGCCTTGAACCCTGAGCTCGCCCCGAAGAGGCACTCGGTCAAAGACCTACTGCATGAAAAATGGAGATTAAGTTTACCGCTGCCTCCGTGGATGCTAAGAAGGAACCGGCCAAGGCAGCCACCAGGCTCTGTGAAAAAGAGTGAAGGACACGCCAAGAAACAGCAGAGCAAGGCCGACAGGAAGTCTAAGCACAAGGCGGAGGCGAGGAAGAGCCAGAAGGTCTTGGGAGTGTTGCCTGACAGCTTCAGCCTCCAAAAGCGAAAAGCCAAGGCGGATAGAAGCATAGGTGAGAGGAGGCCAGACGCTGTTAAGCAAGCTGGTTGAATAGCAAAAGTCCATGCGAGCAGTCCAGCTAAGCTGCGGACCAACAAGCAGCTCCAGGCGGCCGGGATGCGGCCCTGAACAAGTGTATGACAAATAACCTTGGCTTTCTTTGCTTTCAGATGAGCCTGCACCGGTGAAGGCACCGCACAAAGGGTCTGAGCCGCCCGGGAACCTTCCCACAGGTACACACACACTGGGAGCATGAGAGCATCGCAGCAAGTAAGCGTTGCTGTGTTGGTGTGTCCGTGTACCATCTCTGACTCACTCCGTGTTTTGCTGATAAAGGTACAGGCGGACGGACTCGAGAGCCCAAGAAGCAGCACTGCCTCCAATGTGCGGCCGCCCCGCAGAGCTCGGTCCTCTTCACAGAGTTCCAGAAGAAGCACAGACAGAAGCTGAAGCACAGACAGAAGCTGAAGTCCTGACCAGCATGGACATGGAGTGCTGGAGACTTATTTTTTTTTTGCCAACAATGGAATGTTACCAGGACATTTTGGACAAGTTCGTGTTTTCTGTGGAAAATGAAGGGTGTTCCTCTCACTTCTATATGGTAGAACAGCTGCAGGGTTCCATGTTGCAGCCCGATACGTCTGAATGTGCTCTGACTGACTTTACCTCATTACGCGATGTTGACAATGTAGTCGCGCTCTCTCTCTCTCTTTCTCTCTCTCCCTCCTTCTCTCTCTCTCTGTCTCTCAGAGACACCAAGACAACCCAGCTAAGAGCTTTTGCTTGTCAATATGCTGCCATATATGTTTACAATTTTCTTTACTATGTTTACTCCTGTGAAACTTGTTTTTTTTTTTTACTTGGTGTTTCCTGATAAAGATGTTTTTGTACAACTTGGCGTTGTTCATTTGTGGCTGTGGGTGTGGGTGTGTGAGGCTCGGTGCAGCTGAGCCCCTCTTAGTTAGACACCGGCATGGCCTCTTTCAAGCTGGAGGCTGCAGTGGACAGGACTTGTTAGCAGAAGGAAACGTTGCACAGAGTTGCCAGCAGAGGCAGCATAAAGTCCATCAGGGACTGGTGGAAAATATCCACCTACTCGAAGGTCTCTCATGTCACCCACGCTGGCCTGAATTAGAACACGTACACACACACAGGGTGCGGTGACCCTACGACCAAAGTTGGAGCGAACGGGGGAGCAACAGCGACAAATTTAGAAAGAATCTGTACACATACTTGAGGGAGTTCGGACATAGACGAGGCCTTCACAATTAAAGCTAGACAGACACCAGAAAAGTTGGAAGTTTGTCCCTGCTTTGTCTGGAAGAGTTAACTTGAAAGAATAATCTCCCGCAGGCTCCATCCAGCCTCCAACAGTTTGCTAGCTTCACTGCCCTCTGCTAGAGCAATAAAAGTAAAACTGTAATTTGTCCCTCAGGGGCAAATTCAGTGGAAGCACCATGCAAACTAGGCAAGATCCTTGTGTGTTTACTTTTTTAGCTAGATGCTTGACTTTTTAAATGCTAATCGTTAGTTCTTACAGCTTTAAACATGAGTTTTGACTTGCTAATCGTCGGTTTCGACAGCTTGACACCTGAGCTTTGACTTGCTAATTATCGGTTCCGACAGCCTGCACTCCACTTCTCACCTGAAGCACAGACGTTACTCTCGCCACTGGGCTTTGTCCTCCTCACGCTTTGTCCTCAGCCTGTTTGTGGAATGGGAGTCGTGTGAGGGTGGAAGTCTTTTGGAGCCTCATGTTAATAATAATGACAAGGTCAGAGGCCACCTAAGTTAGAGAGACACCAGAAGCTCAGATATGCAACAGCAACTTTGCTTCACTCATGGGGAAAAAAGCCAACCAGAAAATTACTCCATTATTGAGTCACTGTTGTGTCACAAAGTCTGATTTATACATTTCAAAGATGTCCGAAATTAGCATAAATATAATAATAATAATAATAATAATAATAATCATCATATAAAATATTCATATAGGTATCAGATTTTTTTTTTGCTTTAAAACCGATAAAATAATGCTTGCGTTACACTGAAATAGTGCCTTTGCGCTCCTGAAGCATTTACAGGCGCACAGATGATGACTGTATCAAGCTGCGTCTGATATATCGGTATCGACTGATATCGGCAATTTGAGAGTTAGACAATATCGGCATATCGGATATCGGCAAAAAAGCCAAAAGCAGACATCCCTAATACTTTTTACACAATCTACTGTATATTATCTGACAGATACTTTTTAACATTACGCACTTGCTAATGGAGTTTAAAACATGAGCGCAACAAAAAAGTCTTTTTTCCAACAATATCATAGATTAATGCACAAAAAAAACAACCTAACAAGGAGAACCAAGGACCTCTGCTTTCTGTCTGTTGCTGGGGTGAATCTGCTGACTGCAAAGGTGGAGCAGCGACACAGCGGAGCGTTTTTGATGGAACAGTAACAATAAAGCGGAGCAAAGGTCAACAGTGGTCGAGGGGCTGCCGGGTCATGGGACCTCCTGAGCATCCCTGGGTGCCGGGAAGTTCTCGGCACACACGCTCTGAGCAGCGGCGGCACAAACACACTCTGAGCAGCAGCCGCACACACGCTCCATTCTACCGACAGCCCGGGGACTAAACTGCCACAGCGCTGAATAAATAAGGATCGAAAGTATGAGACGCAAAGGTCTCTCTCACACACAGGCTCACGCGTGTGTGTGTGCATGCACGCGCATCCCTTCCCCTGTCAAGATGTCAGATAATTATTGAGTCTCACAGTAACAATGCAAGCATAAGACGTAGCTTTCAGCATGGGGTGGCATAGATTCATTAAGTGTTCTGATAATCACCACATAAAAATATGGGGGGGGCAGCATGGTCCCTGTGATCTTCTCTGCCGTTCTCACCAAGCGTTGCAGGTCCTTTTGTTCCTTGGTTGGGCAGCAGTAGATCAGGACAGACTCTATAGACCAACGTCAGAAGTTGACCAATAGGGGTCAGGGGAGGTGAGACTGTCTGTTCGACAAATGTACATAGTTATTGTTAGAAAAATGTATATAGTTATCCTGATGTCTGTGTTTTGTGACTGTTGCATGCTCTTATGTTTAAAAGTGATTTGTAGAAGTGTTTACTCTACGATTGATGAGTTGCTGTGTTAACCTAAATGTAACCTCACTTTAAAAGGTGGATTAGCTCACATTCATGACCTGTCTGACCTCGACGACTTAATGGTCTAGTTGCCAGATGTGGTTTGACATGTTGCAGACTATGTGCATTAGTTAAGACTATGTTTGTATCACAACGAAAATATGTTGAGGTGCAGCTCATGTATCCCCCATCCTTTAGGAGCTGCATCTTTTGTGTAACCAAGGAACCGCCCTAAGGAAATAAAAGGGAGGCGAGCAGTCGGGCCAAGCCAGAGTAGTTAGGTGGCATGTAACTGTGCTGGCCTGGCTGACTCTCCTCTAGAGTAAAGGACATTGACTCTCTTGTGTCTTCTTTCTTACAGGGTGCTAAGGTGTATAGACCTGA
>OMPJ01044423.1:0-14309 GCA_900312935.1 Carapus acus
GTGGATGCGCAGTGGTTCAAACAGCCCTACCACACTTGTAGAGCAGGATGATCTTCTGCATGCAAGTTTGTTGTGTTTTTCTAGTGGTTCATCTCCTTGGGCTGTAGCTCGCCATCCATTTCAATCCAGATGTTCAGCATCCAAGGGATCCCAACAAAAAAAACCTGACCATGCGGGTATGATATGTCTCACTTCTGGTATCCACTTCAAAGTCAGGATTCCGTATCCAGATGAGTGAGTCTACACTAACAGTGACTGGACTATAGTTAGTTTTAAAGTGTAAAACTGTTTGTAACAGTTTTTAACAACCTATAGGCTTTAGTCTCTGTAGCTCTGTCTCTACACCTCATCAGTGGACCAAGAAGTGAATGGGTAAAAGCCAACACACAGGGTTACATGAGTAATACAGGAAATGCTTTCAAAATAAAAGCACTCTCACTTTTCAAAATAAAAGGCTTTAACTCCGTTGATTATTTGTGCAAAATAAATAATCCTAACCTGTATCCTCGCAGCTCAACTGGTTAGTAGGAGGCACCTTATTAATTCAAGTTTTTGGGAAACTGATTATAAACCCTGGGTTACACAAGCCAGGGACTGATCGCCTGCAGCTTGGTCGCCCGGGTTAGGGTGTATGATGTTCGAACAGACCCCTATGAGCCCAGGATACATCACTGAGGATGCATCCCAGTACCGCCATAGGAAGTATTGTCGTAGTTGGTCATCTATCTTTGCGTCTTCATCATCAATCATTAGTCCTATCGCAAGCAAATGCAGTTGTGAACGCTGCTGGGTTTCATTCCTATTCCTTTAGATTTCGAGATGTACTCTTGCTCTTGTCAAGGTACAGCCCACTGCTCCTCAAGGATAACCATCCTTTGGTCGATGTGAACTCAGATAAAGACTGTCACAGTGTGAAAAGGAATATGTGAAATACTGCATATGTGATAAGGAATCTTCATCCTTGATCTTATATATTGTTACTTTTACTTGTTTAGATTTTGACTGATTAATCAATAATTGAATTTTTACCTTTTCATCAAGAGGTATTTGTTTTTGCAAAATGTTAATTTTATGTCGTCACAGGGAGAAAAAGGGAGTGGAGGATGGAGGGGTCCTTACGGAGACTCAGGAACTCCAGGGATAATAAAGGTGAATAATGTCTCGGCTAGGAAAGCAAAATATTGAAGGTTGACTGACAATTCACCAAATCTTTATTTTCAGCCTTTGTTAGACTCCACACTGATTGTTTTGAAAATTATGACAGCAATGCTCTGCACGTACATGTGCCTGTTGGTTTTCAGGGTAGAAGAGGCCGTGAGGGACTTAGGGTGAGTGTTTCCACAAAGTGTTCGGGATAACTGGATATACATGTACCTTGAATGACTGTGAATGTTATGCTAGAAATATTTTAACAGAAGAACAGTTGATGTAACCTGCACACCCATGTATGTATCTATCCATTCTTTTAATAGGGCCTTAGAGGTGTTCAAGGAAACAAAGGCACCAAGGGAGTAAGGGTTAGGACACTCCTTCATTTCAAATGAACACTGACAAACTTAATGTGACCACATTAACACACATGTGACCAACAATGTGTTTGAATGTATTATGTCATAGGGTGAAAATGGAATTCATGGAATTTTGGGTGAGAAGGTACTGTAAATCAGTGTGAATATGTCTTGCTTCAAGTTGGAATTTTGTATGAGGTGCAGATTTTTCTGTTTTGTTGCTCTAGGGACACCAAGGACAAAAAGGGAGTGTGGGATCAAGGGGTGAGGAAGGACACATAGGCGAGAGAGGAAATAGAGGATGCATGGTAGGCATAAGCAGGCACGCACACCTTTGGACAAAGGTTAACAAATTTTGTCTAGGTTATATGAATTCCATTGAGTTGCATTGTATGACTTACATTTTCTTGCATATCGCCTTTATTGTTGCAGTGTAATTTGAACCATATTCAGGAATTCTTTTGAGGTTATAATTTGCGCAAGCATATTTTTCAGTCATGCTTTTAGTGTATTTGTTGGTGGCAAGGTATGATTATTCCTTTTCTATTTTCTGAATCTGAGTCTCAATCTGGTTTAATTGCCAAGCCCACTGTTTCACATTGGAGGAATTTGGTTTGGTGGATGGTGACACAAGATAAGCATAATGTAAAGGTCAGTCTCTGTCCCCGCATGACAGAAACAATCATGCAAAGTAAAAAACAGTCGGTACATTATGACCTTCAATATCTTTGTGTATGCTGATAATTTGGTTTAGCAAGCTATGCAATCATAACTTGATGTTGCTTATCTTATCAGCTCATCATGAGACTGTCTCTTAATGCTCAGATCACAAATCATGAGGGTACAGGTCACCTGTACCCTAAACCGACTCAGTGGTAGCTTCTGAAGTAGCACACACTTCCTGCTTATACAAGAAGACTCATAGAGCTGTTGTGGAACCATCCTCTAGTTTACGTCTGGGGGACAGACGCCCTTCTACTTTTAAGTATAGGCTAGAATTGAAATTATAAAAGGCTGCAGAGGATTTCTCTTGATGCACTGAGCTTTTCTGTCCTCTCCCTCTCTCTCCTCATCCTCTCTCACTCACCTGCATAGATGTCTCGTTAATGCAAAGGTTTTTGTGTCCCCGGAGGCTTTGTGTTCTGTGCTTAATTAATCCTTTGTTTAATAGATCCACAGATTAGTGTATTGCTGGGCCAGTGAGAAAAGGGAGAAAAAAAACCTTTTTAAGTCAGGACGATGTATCGGAGATGGCAGAGACAAATATGCAGAGTTTTTCATTAGGAGAAATGAGCATGAACAGGACAAGGTCTGAGTTACTACTACTGAGTAACTACTACATATTTGCACTACACTACACTCAGAGTAACTATTACATATTTGCATCTGGTGTACTTACAACTGCTCAATTGCCCTTGAGCAAATATTGTCCACTATCAATTTCCTCCATTAGGGGTTTAAAGGATCACACGGGCCTGCAGGCAAGTTGGGCGCCCTGGGTCCAGCGGGACCACCAGGTGTGATTGGACAGCCAGGATTACCCGGACAAGGTGTGTGGCAGAGCTGCTTTGTGATACTTGAATGAATTTGACTGCCCATCATTCTTTGCACAGAGCTCATAAAGTGTGATCATTTGTAGTGTTACATGTGAATAATGGCTACTGTTTCAGATGTATTAAGTGCATACAGTACATATGAGCATGCAAAGGTCCAGTAATTTCAGTGGTAGCATGATTGTGCCTGAGGCAACAACAAAGTCGAAATATTAATATGAATGATCAATCATTACATGTAGCTTGATTTGAAATGTATCTAAATTCAAGTTGTTTGTTCACTTGAGAAAATGTCCATAATAAAAGACTACTACCTTAACTACTTCATAAGCAACATTGTATGGATTGTTTACATTGTCTCTGATATTCATTTGTCTGTTATGACTTGCTTTTTTAATGATATTGTCCCTGACGGTGTAGTGTATAGCCTGCCAAGCCTGCAGGGGGACCCTGGGAGCCAAGGCCCTCCGTTCACATGCAGCTGTTTATGGGCTCAGATCCACAATCAGCAGCATGATAGCATCCACATGGTACAGTCAAAATTTAAGAAATTCAGAACCCTTCATTTATCATTAACATGTATCATTGCAATGTGTCATTAACATTTTGCCCACGACAGCAGCTCAGTGCACCATGAGAGATCCCTCGGCTGTCTAAATCTATACCAGCATAACTAGGTTTGACTATAAACTTTATTCATAAGGAAAGTATTAAGCCTACTCTTCAGCCCCCCAGACTGAAACTGGAAGATGATTCCATAGGAGAGGAGCCTGATAGTTAAAGGCTCCGCCTCCCATCCCACCTCCACTCATTCTAGGGATTGCAAGTAGCACTGCGTTCTGCGTGGGAAGACAAGGCACTTTCAGTTCTTAAACATATGGTAGTGATCATTGAGAGCCTTGTAGGTGAGACGGACGATTTTAAATCTTATTCTCAATTTTATGGGCAAACAGTGCAGAGAAGCTCTCTTCTCGTAGTTCCTATCGATCAGGCCTCAGCGACTCATTGCTACAGCCTGATTTACAGCCAGAATTACTGTGATCCAGCCTGGAAGTAACAAAAGCATGTGCCAGTTTTTCAGCATCTTTGAAAGACAGCGTGTGCCTAACATGTGCCTAGCATGTGCAATGTTACGAAGGTAGAAGAAGGCAGTTCTTATGCGCTTGTTGAGTGACATATCTTGATCAAAGACAGCACCTATATTTTTTACAGTAGTGCTAGGGGGCAAGGTAAAACCATCAGTAGAGTAGCTATATCATTAGAAAGTGTATGTCTGGTGTTCAGGTCCAACAATAGCCTCAGTTTTATCTGAGTTCAGAAACAAAAAATTACAAGTCATCCACGTGTTTATGTCCCTAAGGCAAGCTTGGAGTTTTGCTTGTTGGTTAGTTTCATCAGGCTTCATTGCTAGATACAGTCGTGTATCGTGTGCATGGCAATGAAAGTGGATAGAGTCTTTCCTTACAATACTTCCTTGAGGAAGTATATACAAGGATAACAGAATCGGTCCAAGCACAGAACCCTGTGGAATTCAATGCATAACCCTAGTGCGCTGAGGGTACATCATTAACATAAACAAACCGAAATCTGTCCAAAACATTTGACTTAAACCAGCTTAAGGCGGTTCCTTTTTTACCGATCAGATCCTCTAACCTCTGTAGAGGGATCTGGTGGTTGATGGTGTCAAATGCAGCACTGAGATCCGGAAGCAATAAGCACCGAAATGGGAACTTTATCTGAAGCAATCAGAGGTCATTTTTGACCTTCACCTTTGCTGTCTTGGTGCTGTGATGCACTCTGAAACCTAAATGAAATTCCTCAGATAAACTATTGCTTTGCAGGTAGTCAAATGATTGGGGAAAACTTTCTCTAGGATCTTGAAGAGAAAAGGAAGGTTAGAAATAAGCCTGTAATCAGCCAAAATCCCACAATAAAGAGTTGTTGTTTTTTTTTTTACGAGAGGCATTATCACCGCAACCTTTTTAGACTGTGGTACACAGCCAGGTAATGAAGAAGTGTTAATCATTCTTAGTATATAAGTTCCTATTAAGAGAAAGACTTCTTTGAACAGACAAAGTGGAACAGTGTCTCGCATACACGTCGATAGCCTGGCTGAGGAAATCATCATGGTAAGAACAGGAGGGTCGATAGGGGAGAAGCAGTGTAGGAACGGACCCGTTTGGAAGCGCACTGGACTGTGAGGTTACACCATGTGTGCCTATGTTTGAAGGAATGGGATCATCAATTTTGCTTCTTATTGTTACAATTTTATTATTGAAGAAGCTACGAAGTCATCATTGCTGAGATCTACAGGAAACACATGGGTCGGAAGAATAATGACTCAAAGTTAGCTCGGCTAAGGTGCTGAAATGGAACCCCAGGTTTTTTTTATCTTCCCTAGATTAATGAGGAGGAACAGGTGGCTCTGGCATTAAGTTTTCAGGCTGTCTTGCCTGACTAAGTGAGATTCATCTTACTTAGTGGAGTGCCAGATCCTCTCCAGTCTTCGCAGGGTTTTCTTCAATTCACGGGTCTGTGAGTTATACCATGGAGCCTGTCTCTTCTGTTTCATCTCTTTCTCTTTAAGAGGAGCAATGGCGTCGAGTGTCATTCGCAGAGAGCTTGCAGTACTTTCATGTAGATCAGGGGTGTCAAACTCATTTTCACCGAGGGCCACTTCCGCGTGGCCATGGCCCCCAAGGGGCAAGGTGTCAATGGCAATTATTAGGAGTTATAGATGTTATCTTAGGTAAAATGTCACAACACATTTAGAGATCACAAATATTAATATCTCCTTACTTATTCAATGTGCAAATATCCCATTTGGATAGATGTAAAAAATATGTCAGGACTTTGCCAATATTGTATCACAGATCCTTGTATCTTATCTGGAAAAGAAACCCAATCAATCAGTAAACAATCAATCAACCAGTCTGCAACCTGGTTGCTTTCTTGATAAACTGACATTTTATCAAGCGTGTATCTGGTCAGGGCACAGCTGCCGTCACTTCACTAGTAACATGATCCACGTGCATTTTGGGAGATGTAGTGATTGAGTCAATGCATAAGTGAGACAGATTTATGTTGAAACGCATCGGGCTCCATTTGGCCTGTGGGCCTTCAATTAGACACCGGTGGTATATTGAAACAGTCGCCCAAGCGCTCGTGGGCCACACAAAATTATGCCGCGGGCCGCATTTGGCCCCTGGGCCTTGAGTTTGACACCTGTGATGTAGATGATCTATACCAGGGGGAGACTAGCGAAGGACCCTGTTGTTTGAGTGAGACAAAGCACTGATGGAATTGCTCTCTTAAATCGAGCGACAAGATCGTCCGATACACATGTAATCCTGAGGACAGAATTAAGAGCTTATTAAGAAGTGATCTGATAGAGCAGGATTCTGAGGGAGAACCACCAAGTGCTGAACTACAATACCATACGTTAGGACAAGGTCGAGAGTGTGATTAAGAAGATGGTTGGGTTTATTTACCATCTGATAGAAGCTAGGGGAGTCCAGCAGTGAAAGAAAGGCAGTGCTAAAGCTATCGCTCTAAATATCCACGTGAATATTGAAATCAACTACCATAATTACCTTATCTGTCTTGAGAACTCAACATGACAGAAACTCATAAAATTCACCCAGAAACTCAGGGTGCAGGCGAGGACGCTGGTACACTGTAACAAATAAGATGGGTTGTAGTGCTCTCCAGTTAGGGTGTGACAAAGGGAAGGAATTGTACTGAAGTCTTGGATCAGGTTTGGTTATAAGGCTTGAGTTGAAAATGGACAGTGGACAAATGGACAACAGTGGCGAGGAAAAACTGCAGCTCAACGGGGAGAAACCTTAGGCTGACCAGGCTGCAATAGCAATGGCTATGTCGGCAACAATTGCTTTTTAAGTGTGTGTGTGTGTGTGTGTGTGTGTGTGTGTGTGTGTGTGTGTGTGTGTGTGTGCCTGCGTGCCTGCGTGCGTGTGTGTAAACATTTCAAGCATTTTTAGTGACAGTTTATCTCATATCCATGGATAAAAAAAAATACAGCTGGCAAATAAGAAAAAAAAAGAAAAGGGTGGGCACTCTTGTGAAATATACTTTTCGTTTTCTTTTTTTCCCCAGTGGAGTCACTTATTGTTTTGTCTTGCAGATCTTTGTTGCAGATGATGAGAGGCAGATGCGGAGGTTCCAGGGAGAGAACGTGATGGTACTACGTACAGACAGACGTGCTTTATTTGTCTTCTCTGGATCCCAGTGGGTCAGTGTTTTGGTAAGAAGAAGTAGCTTCATGATACATCATGCATGAGTTCTATTAGTCACCAACATCACATCATACAGGAAAAACACACTACATAGGATGTGCAGTGAAATGAAAGCATGGGTGTGGAATGAGTGAGGGATCATTAAAAGCAAGTGCAGACCAAGACTGTAATTTAAAGTACATTACATCTAATAATTTTAACAAACTAAATATGTATTGTTGTTGCTGTCCTTGTTGTTGTTGTTGATGATGATGTTGTTGTTGTTATAAATGATATTCACATCTATTATTAACATATTTTGCAAATGCATGTTTTATTTTTACCAACCAATAACATCAACAGCCAGCACAAACCACTTAACATCAGTTCTGCAGCGAGAGAAGTATTTCCACCGAGCTTCCCAGCTCCAACAACCTACCAGCAGACATATCAAGGAGTCTCAGCTCCCCATGGATCGTCATCCCCACAGGCAGACGACGGAGACGCCGAATGGAATAGCAAGAGCGAGGCTGCAGGGGCCGGCGCACTAGCAAGGCCACGGATGCATATGGCTATGCTAGTGCTAGCTAGGCTACAGACGCAGCCTTCTAAATCACCGCTCCCCAACATCTTCCTCACCAACGCCAGATCCCTGAACGATGAACTGAGGCCACATCTGGACACTTGAGTTAAGCAACAAACCTGGTTTTTCAAGATTCAAGAATTTTATTGACCATATGCTCATGTAGAATGTGCAGTGAAATGAAAGTGATGTATGGCACATGCAAGGTTTTCATACACAGTTTAGGATACTGGCTACTGCAAAGTATTTCGACCTTTTTCTGAGGCATGGCACACTTTTCACAGATACAAAACTCGTGCGGCAAAACCACCATTAATTTTTTTTATAAATTTGCATTCTGAGGTTTGCGAAAGTTCAGATATGGACAGCCCTTAATTTATTCATACTCACATAATGTGAAACCTAGGCCTGTGAAGTTTAACACAATGCTGATATCCTGGCAAGCATTTAACACACTCATAAAGCTCTATCTGAAGTTCTCTCACTCCTTCTCCTTTTTTCAGCATTATCAGTGTATCAGTCATGCATCAGTCAACACACGAGCCTCTAGTATGCTGAGCTGGCAGCCAAACAAAATGGCTGGGAAGCAAATGTTTGCACAGTGGACATTAGCTGTGGAGGTGTGTGGGAAAGTCAATGACTTGGCTGCCCAGATGTGTAGAAGTCCAAGGCCAAGCCTAATGTCAAGCAGCCAAACAAGATACAGCAGTTAGTGAGTGTGGTTGAAGAAGAGACACCTCCTGGGCCCCTGGATAACAACAGCATTTACAGAGGGCTCACCTGGATCTTGGGTGAGCCCTCTTTAAATGCTTGGGGTTTGGAGTTTTGTGGGTGTTTGGAGTTTTGTGGGCGTATCGTCGAAACAGTGGTGAATTAGGGTGCTCAATCTTTTGACCATAGCTTGCACACTGCACACGTTGGTATGTCACAATGGTAAACAACCTAGAGGTGCATCAGACCACCCTCACAATCTTATTGCTACCCCACCTGTATCGCTAGTCTGTCTTCCATCTTCACCCTCTTTCACCCACAAACACTACAGTTGGATGATCGCAGATAGCAAGATACTCTCCCACTAGAGCAGTAGTTCTTAACCTGAGTTCGATCGAACCCCAGGGTTTTGATGACACAGTGTAAGGGGTTCGGCGGAGCGTGTAGCGACCAGTTTGCCCCTCCATCCACAACTTTCAGGTGTGCGAAAATATTGTCGCTAGCATCCCCCACCACCACCCCACCGCACCCCCACCGTCGACAACTTTCGGTTGACTCTGACAAGGGTTTGATGAAGGCGCAGATTAAACTGGTGGGGTTCGGTACCTCCAAAACCGTCAAGAACAACTGCTCTAGAGTATGGATCAAACTAAATATTGCATCACCTAGTTCTAGTTAATAGTACAAGATTAAACTGGTAAAATTACAGATGAGATGTAAATAATACATGAATAATAAAAAGAGATGGTTCTTTCACATAAATTTGCAGTCAACCAAACGTATAAAGATAAGACATCAAAATTTCAGAGACAAGTGTTAAAATGACTTTAGATACCTATACAACAAGTACTTCCTTTTTCGGAGATGTGCGAATGAATACGTTGTCATACGTCTCCCGGTAGACGGCCACACCTCCAGTCAGGCCAATCGTGTGAAGGCCGGCAACGTCGGCAACTGCCTGGGGCCCCAAGCTGGCGGGAAGCCCCAAGACAACAACTGGTCATGAAAAAAACAACAAACTGTTTGTGCGCCCTATAATTTCTGTGATGGTCAATGCAGGAAAGTGCAATGACACTGTCGTCAGAAACCCCCTCAAGGGGGCTCACTAGTTGCTGACAGCCAGCCAAGTTTGTGATTCCTACAGCCGGCAAATTGCAAAACCTAGCCTATCACCATGAAGCAGAGTTTTCAAGCCAGGGGATTGATCACCGCTGGCTGGGTCGCCTGGATGAGAGTGCATGATGTTGAAATGACCCGAAACGCTCAATGAATCAAGGTAACACCACTGATGATGTGTCCAGGTTGTATCGCTGGTTGACGTATGTTACAAAGCTTTATCAGGCAGCCAGAAAAAGAAGGAGGAAAAGAAAAAAACAAGATAGCGATAAGTAATAAATTACACTGGATAATGTAGGTGTCTTGTACACATGGTGTAACGTAGCAGTCGGTAGGCTAGCAACAAAATACACGGTTAATTTTACGTTTAGCTACCTGCCTGATGGTCAATGCTTTGAGAATGGACATGCTACACAGGATTCATGCAGGCTATCTTGGCATTGAGAAGTGCAAAAGGAGGGCAAGAGAGTCGGTTTTCTGGCCTGGAATTAACAAAGACATTGAAAAGCTGGTCAGTGAATGTGAAACATGCCAGAAACACAGAAGAAAGCAGAGCAAAGAGCCGATGGTGGTAATTGAGGTGCTAACGGCTCCATGGCATAAAGTAGGAATGGACATGTTTCATCTGAGGGGAAAAGACGTCTTGGTTGTGATAGATTACTACTCAGATTTCCCTAAGATGGCACTGTGGGCAAACACATCATCAACTTGCGTCATAACACGTGCAAAATCCATCTTTGCCAGACACAGCATCCCACACACAGTAGTGACAATGGCAGCAAAGAATGGCAGAAGTTTGCAGTGAAAAATGACTTTAAACACGTGATGTCGAGCTTGCATTATACACAATCAAACGGGGAAGCTGAAAAAGGGTTCACATTCTGATGCAACTCTTTATAAAAGCAGCTGACAGTGACTCAGACCCATATCTGGCTCTATTAACATACATAGCATCACCTCTTCGGTGCAGCCTATCACCAACTGAAATGGGAGAATAAGAGAGAAAAAAAGAAATATCTATTGTGGGTGAGAATGCATTATGTGTTGGTGTCAAGTCAAACTTTGGAAGTCCATCGACACATTCACACCGGAACAATTAAGGGTCCGGAACCAATAAATTGCAGGCGCGCTCCGCGGCCATTTTTCCAAAGACGGACACAAGAGTACGGCGTCGGGGCAGCCAGCATGAAACAAAAAGGAACATAATCGCTTCATAAAAGTTACCGATCACAGCATGGAAGGGCTTGTACAGCGGGGACATCTACCAGCAGCGGAGAGGCAGCCGGTAAGACGGAAAAAGATACCACACGCGTCCAAACGCTGTTAAATTAACCGAGACAAACTGTGTGTGCTACCGCAAGTTAGCAGCCAGCGTTGCCTGGCAACGCTAGAAGCCGTACAGTTAACCATTTAATTGCTAAAAGCATTTGTGTTAATTTGTGAGTAGAAAGTGAAATACTAAAGTAAATGTTGGGTGTCATTTATGGTAGTGTAATAGATACTGTTGAAATGTTGTTAAAAATAAAAGGGGAAATTCATGAACTGCTAAAATATTACATTAATTCATTATTTATAAACAATATTTACAAATGTATTACAATAATTTAATTCATAATTTAGTTAAAATGATTAGAATTATGCAATTCATTATTTCTAATAATCCCTAAAACCTGTACTTGTACTTGCACAAAATGTAAATAACACTTTGGGGTTTCGATAGGTATAGGTCTTCTTATCATTTTTCTGTTTGAGTTTTACTTACATTGAAACAGATAAAATATCTACAATATTTTCTCTGTGTGTTTATTAGGTTTTTCACCTTATGAGCCATACCTTTATTCTGCACTTCAACTAAATAGAAAAGAAGAAAAAAAAGGACAACTGTTTGGTTTCATTGAGTGGAGTCCAGCTCTGGATAGAAGACCCAATCTCTGTTCAAGTGGAGAAGCACAAAAACCCTAAAAATAACTTGATTGTTGGTTTGAATTAAGATTATGCAAACTGATCTATACTGTTCCTACTGCTTGGGTGTAAAGTTATGAATGAGAGATGGTTAAAATAACTGACACA
Organism: Carapus acus; assembly: GCA_900312935.1. Lineage (NCBI taxonomy): Eukaryota > Metazoa > Chordata > Actinopteri > Ophidiiformes > Carapidae > Carapus > Carapus acus. The sequence continues at coordinate 11,777 of OMPJ01044423.1, forward strand.
GCTAAAGTGCTAATTCATGTTTGACATGATGATTAAATAGCAATATATATATAATATATATCGAGAAGGCGACACTTCCGTGGTGTTAAATACTGGAAGCAGAAGAAATTTGTTTTATCTCTCCTCATTGCTGAAATAACGACAAATGTACGATAAAAAAAGCAATTTATCGATCTCCCTGACCATGAATTTAACTGATGGACCAAGTTGGTCTGTGACACAGTTGAAGTGTTTTTGTCGGCAGATTCTATAACATTGTAACGTAACAGCTCGAAGGATATACTCAAGTATAACACATAGAAACAATTAGATCGATGGATAGATAGATAGATAGATAGATAGATAGATAGATGGATAGATAGAGATACAGATACAGCAGGGGTGCGAGACAGTCCAGGACAATAGTTATTCAGAGTGAAGCACTATGGGGGGCTGGAGGTGGGGGTGTCAGTATGGGGTGTGAAGTGATCTGTGCATTTTTGCTCAAGTGCGTGTGCAGCTTGGGGGGTTAAGTGTCTGCTGCGTAGTGGGAATATTGCATGGGGAGTAAAGTGACTTGTGCGTTGTTGTGTATGCAGTATAGGGGGGGTAAAGTGACTTGTGCTAATGTCCTTAGGCATTGTCCTTAGGCTGGCTGCCTATGTATGAGGTGACTTGTGCGCTGACTCGAGTTCAGCGCAGTGACGGCTTAAGGGAAGAAGGAGTTTTGGTATCTGGCAGTCCTGGTCCTGATGGCCCGGTAGCGTCTACCAGAGGGAAGTGGGTCAAAGAGGTGGTGGGCAGGATGGGTGTTGTCGCCTGCGATTGCCTCAGCTCTTCTGAGGCAACGGTCCTTGTAGAGGTCTGTCAGGGAGGGGAGGGGGCAGCCGATGATTCTCTGCACCGTCTTGACCACCCTGTGGAGCATCTTGCGTTCCGCCTCCGTGCAGGAGGAGAACCACACCATGCAGTACACCCGGATGCTTTCGATGCTGGAGCGATAGAAGGTCACAAGCAGACAGACAGACAGACAGACAGAGTGACAGACAGACAGACAGACAGACAGATAGATAGATAGATAGATAGATAGATAGATAGATAGATAGATAGATAAACAGACAGATAGATAAACAGATAGGCGAGCAATTTAGCAGGAATCACACACACACACACATGCACGCACACACACACCCATGCACGCACGCGCACACACATATATATAAAACACAGTCCCGCGCTGAGTCAAATGTGTTTTCCGTGTGTGAAGAGAAGTCACTCATGAAGGAGGCCCTGCGCAGGCAATACGTTAGACATCGTGTTGTATGTTTATGAGTTTCTAAGTTTATGATGCACACTCGAAATGGCAATTTCTCACCACGAGTATTACGTACATGCTTGTTAAATCTACTTCGAATGGACAACAATCTCAGCCCCATGGTACGCAGGTTTTTCACATTTCAGAGTCGGATTCAGAGAAACTGAATGAATTCCGGGCAAGGGGTCATTCTATATTAATTTTTCTCCCATTTACACAAGCGAGAGGATGATCGGTGATAACGGTGATCTGTCCTTGTCTAAATTATACTCGATTTGTCTGTTGTGTACTATATGTACAGTATGTGGAACAGGACGTGTTTGACATCACTTATCAAGCTCAGCCAATTGCGAGGGTGGAGGGTTTCATCACGTCTTGGTTCCGTCCGTCCCTTCTGTCCTCCTGGTGGCAAAGACTGGTCGTGGCTTTGCTGCTGTCTGCATGCTGCCCTCTGCTGCTTAGCGCTTACTACAAGTGATGGGAATTCCGGCTCTTTTTAGAGAACCGGCTCTTGTAGCTCGGCTCACTGAAAAGAGCCGGCTCTTTCGGCTCCCAAATGGCTCTTCAGATTATTTGGTGCTTAAATTAATTTATTACCAACAAAAATTTAAAATTGTGCGCAAATTAATTACTTGTTTAAAAAACTTGCAGTATATCAGATGTTTGTTGTAGAAAAACACTTTTATTAATGTAAGTAAGTAAATAGGATGTAGTGGCACAGGATGTCCAGCTGTCAGTTGTTGGACAAATTGCTGTGGCTTTGTTAACCCTCTCTTGCAGTGAAGCACGCTCTCTGTCATACAGGCCTGGGATGATTTTTTGGGAGAGTGTTTTCCTGCTTGGAATTGCATACATTGGATTGAGTGAATGAATGAATAAATCCTCTGAATCCTTTGTCATCAACAACTGAAAATGGATGAAAATCACATGCAATCATTTTGGCCAATTCTTTATCAATTGTCTTCTGCCTTGCTGCGGTCAGAGACTTTTGCAAAAATTGGCTCAGAGAGCTCTTAATAATAATTTTAGCTGGTTGTGGTGGAGCAGGAGTACTAACAGATGCTGTAGACACTGAGGTTGCAGGAACAGTTTCAGTTGACACACTGGCGCCATCACTGACATCACTTGCTTGTTTTTATTCCTCTAATTGACCTGCCGGATGGACAGTTCTCATGTGCCTGTGCAAGTTGTTTGTGGAGCCACCTCTATTAGAAATCTTTGCCTTGCAGACCCTACATT